>JALHBX010001463.1:0-13640 GCA_024340025.1 Tolypocladium tundrense | reverse complement strand
CTCCTAAGTGGCCGTGCTCTCCTAAGTGGCCGTGCTCTCCTAAGTGGCCGTGCTCTCCTAAGTGGCCGTGCTCTCCTAAGTGGCCGTGCTCTCCTAAGTGGCCGTGTGGGGTAATAGCACCGCCCCAGTCGATACGGTTCTCTTCGCCCTTGTTGTTCTTCCCGAGAAAGTCGAAAAAGACGTCTAGGTCTATATGCGCTATCGCCTCAATGGGGATAACGTTCCTAGGTCCGTCAGGTCGGAGGGGGACCCCGGCGACGCCTGACATTCGCAGAGCCAGGAGCAGGCCGAGACCCGCAGTCGCCAGAACACTTAGATGAGCCTTCATTGCAAGAAGGTAAAGAGCGTGGGTCTTTTGATAAAAAGAAAGAACGGGGTAAAAGAAGGTTTGCTAAGCGAATGCTCTAATATACTCTTAGCGGCGGAATAGGCTATTAAGGTAACGGTTTAGTAGAGATCTAGTAAGTTTAAATAGATAGATTATTCCTTTAGAATTTACCTCTAAGATAATAATCAAACACTTATAGACATGTATTTCCCGCTTATAAAAACTACTGTCTTATTTCAAATGGCTTTATGCCTGTGAGCTGTATGTTTTAGACTTCGGACCTTTACATGGAATGAATTCTTAACTACCTAACGCGATAGCGGCCGCAGGGTACTTACGCGCTCTAGGTAGAGTATTATATATATAAGGGAGAAGAAGGTCTAGAGTGTTTAAATGTCTTATCTAGGAAGAAGGAAACCTATAGTCCTCTTAGGGCAAAGGGCCTCCATTCCAGGTATAATAATTAAATGCCAAGCCGCATGCTTCTGGACATCTATTAATATAATAGGCATAATTGGAATGGTATAATCTAGAAAGTAGTAAGGCTGATAAGTAAGGTAGCCTACCGGAACTTCGCGCTACCTAATCTTCGCGCCTATATAATAAACATACCTAACACGACAGTAAATTCCTTAACAATAAATAACTTAACTAGAATGTATACTCTATTGCCTTGCGAGTATTTCGTGCGATTTATAATGCCTCAGTCTGTAGATTAGGTCTATAGCGCTCCTCGTACCGGCTAGTAGCATCTTATGCCTCGAACTATACTTTTGTAACTTCTAGGATCGCTACAAAGGTCTCGTTAGAGTTATATATAACAGATCGACCTAGGTATAAGATATACTTTGTTAGGGTGATGGTGCAGACCCTAGGACACGGGGTCGAGAAAAACACAGAAAAAAAGTAGAGGGATAACCAGGGGTTTGAGGGACTGTCAAGGCATAAAAGGGGCATCTAGACCCCTAGAACACATAGTCCCTCATTCATCATCCATTCCAGTAGCTATCCTAGCAGTAGAATATCACTCTTAGTTTTTCCTCCGATTTTTCAGAAATAGCTATCGTTACCACTCGTCGTTTGCGGCCCTGACTTATACGACACGACGGCCTTATTATATCGAGCGCTTGCTATGCTTATTGGCACGACTTACATTACTTACACGACTTGTGTTATTTACACGCCGGTCACTTACACGGCTAGCTGACTTACACGGCTACTTATCTTATACGACTAGATGACTTGCACGGCACCCGTTGCACTCGGCTTTTAGTGTGTTCTTTTGCCCTCAACAAAATACACACGGAATGGTACAGTCTAACATAGAGTATATAAGGACCTAGCGTTAGTTAGAGTTTACTACCGGATCTAGTAAATTACGTTATAAAGTCTAAGACTACTTACCCCGCTCGATCCTATACGAGTCTATAGGATGATTTTCCCTCTAAGATAGTCTCTAGATAATAAGGTACATGTTACCCAGGCTAACGGGCCGCGTATGGGCCAGCTGTGCAGGCGCTAGTGTAAGCGGCACGGAATAATAGTCAAAACGATAGGTCAATAAACGGTGGATCAGTACGATCACGGGATAGATGGTGTGATCCGAGGAATGGATCACTACGATCTCTAATCTATACCCGTAGTAATACAACGCCCTAATCTTATTGCTAATATAAACCTCTGGTTTATCCCTTAGGAACCTAAACCGTTATACGCTAATAGCTCTAAGGCTAGCACACGCACCACAGTATACTATATTGTTTTTTCCCGCCCGCCTATTAGCCCGGGCCCAACGCCGCCGCGACCGCCCATTGACTCGAAACAATTTCCCCTACAATCGTATACCGCGCAAGGTAGTAGAGCGTGCACCGCATCTCGGCCGCCTGTTGGCCGGTATGCGTGCCTAGGCTGCTCGGCTTGCCAGGCTGCCGGCCCCGCACCTCACTGGGCTACGTAGCTAGTCGCCGGCTGCGCGCCTGCCGTATTTATGTGAATACTAGGCCTAGCGGACTTCGGAGCCGGCTATTGGCTCTAAGGCATAAGGGGGTAGGGATACGCACAGGGGTAAGAAGAGGGGAAAGTATTACGACCTACTCGTAGGCAAATAGGCCGCGGAATAGGCCGGCTATGTAAGTGCTAATGCAGGTGGCACGGAATAATAGTCAGAACGATATACTAATAGGGAACGGATTAGTTAGGATTAACTAATCTTACGAGACTTGCAGTAAATAGATCAGTCTATGAGTAAGTAGAACTATTCCAGTGAGCAGATTTGTCGGTACCCGAATAATCTATATAAGTATATAGGACCTCTTAATATTATGACCTAGGCTAACGGGCCGCGGGATGGGCCGGCGATGCAAGCGCTAACACAGGCCACATGGAATAATAGTCAGGACGACGGGCCAATAGGCCACGGGGAACGGTAGGATCATTTAGATCACTAGATAATCCAGGTGAGCTGGATCACTACGGTCAGTTAATAATCCAAGAGATCCAGGTGTGAGAAGCGTGAGCGGGAGGTACAAGGTAGCGGGAGGCATAGGTACCAAGTACCTATTTGTTAGTCAGGTCTAAGGGGCGCGGACCTATGGTTGTGCCGGCTGCGCGGCATGGACGCGTCATGTAGTTGAGAGGGGTTTCTCCTCCCGCCTGCAGAGGAATTTTCTCCCTCTACAAGATTCAGTCTCTGCAAGTCCGACAGGATAACGAGCATAGACGTAGCTGAATGCCAACCGTTGTACTCTCCTAGTTTCGATACCTAATTTATTGAGGAAGAAAGAACATACCAAAAGCCGAGTGCAACGGGTGCCGTGTAAGTCAGGTAGCCGTGTAAGCCACGGGCGTGTAAGTGGCACAAGCCGTATCTGAGGTGTAAGTCATGCTAACCGTATAGCAGGCACTTGTAGAAATAGTGTCCGTGTATCGTGTAAGTCGGGGCAATAGACGATGAGTGGCAACGACGGCCGTCTCTAAGAAATAGGAGGAAAAACCAAGAGTGACATTCTGCGGCTATGAGAGCTACTGGAATGGATGATGAATATGAGGGACCATGTGTTCTAGGGGTCTAGATGCCCCTTTTATGCCTTGACAGTCCCTCAAACCCCTGGTTGTCCCTCCACTTATTTCTGTGTTTTTCCCGACCCCGTGTCATGGGGTCTGCACCATCACCCCAACACACTAACTAGAGGTATTTGGTGACTATACTCTTACACCAGGACAGATCATAGGGATTACATAGATAATCTAATAATCTAGGCCCTAATCTACTGTAAGGGGCCGGGCCCCGGGAGCTGGGGGTCCGGCGCTGCCGGACATGTCAAGCCGCCGGTCCACAGGTGCGGAGGCAGGGCGAGACCCTCACTCTCACATGCGGCCCGCCACTACAGCGCGAACGCATAAGTGAGGACGCCGGGCAATTCTCTTAATACTTCCTCATAGATCGTTAATTAATAATCACAACCGGCACCTGTGCCTACAGTGCTGGCCCCGTTACATCTACGAAGGTATGGTAAATTATTATAGGACAGTACAGGAGTACGAGCCAAGAGTAAATTAGTAGGGCGATTCCCTTATTATTAGAGAATAGTTACTGAGTGTAACCGGTTAGGTATCAAAGATAAAAGAGTATAATAGTTTAGTATTCATTTCTGTCTATCCTCACTATCTAGAGACTGAATCTTGCAGGAGGGAAAAATCCTCCTACAGACTCTCGTAGGATCGAGCGGGGTAAGTAGTCTTAGTCTCAATAACGTTACTCGCCGGATCCGATCCGGTGGTGTACTCTAAGTGACTGCTGGGTCCTTATCCACCATACTCGTTGCCAAACTATACCAGTCCGTGTGTGCGCGTTATACTTTTACTGTCTTATATAGCAGTCCTTACCACCTTAACCCCGCCTAAGGCGCCGACGCCACCGAGGCTATCGCGAGAGACCGAAGTAATGATTATAACACTATATAGTTTATTAGGGTGATGGTACAGACCCCAGGCCAAGGAGTCAGAAAATATAAGAAAGTAAAGGAACAGCCAGGGGCTTAAAGGACTGTCGAGGCATAAAAGAGGGATCTAGGCGGCGGGACCCAGCCCCAGCGCCTCAAACGGGATGAACTAGAGCACCGCCGTCTTCTAGTATAGGCCGATGAGACGCATCGTCTTGTCCTTCGCCGATGGGCACCTTAAGCATCTTGCAGTGGACGTTGGTGAAACCCGCGTCGCGCAGAAGGGACTTGAGACGCGCCGCGATAGTGGTGCTCATGCCGAACTTTAGTAGGTCTCCTCGACCGTCTAGTAGAGTTTCTTGAAGGGGTCGTCGCCGGGCATGGTGCCGTCGTCGCAGCTAGGCATGCCGTAGGGCTCGTGGAACTCGATCCAGCCAGCGGGGCGCAGGCTCCTAGGTTCTCAATTAGACGGAATGCGGAACGTGCAAGAGGCCATTCGAGTGAGGAGTGAGTATAAGAATGAACACCTACTCGTACGCATGATCTAGGACGAGACCTACATCCTTTAGGATAAGCGCCATGAAGCGGAAGTGTACAAGGTCAACGTTTCTCACGAGCCAGTCTGCTCGCAGTCGTCGACTAGGAACTCGACATTCCGGGGCACCCACAGCGGCTGAATAGGCGTCAGGTCGATACCGCAGATTCGCGCGCTGGCATACCTATCGCCGACTACAAGAATCAGCAACCTTCGACGCTCATGAGGTGCTCTATATGAGTCAGCCTTCAATTTCCCAGATGCCTGTCCTAGCGTTCGTCTGAACTCGGGCCGTATCATTAAGGGTCACTGACCCGTCCCCGTCCCGATATCTAGGATAGACTGCGGATTGTCCCCTACGGGCGAGTAAGACAGTGTTGGTGTAAGACGGCAGAACCGTATCAGCCACCAACATTCCTTGGAACGGGGCCTCAGACACGGATACAATGATAGCCGGCTTCACATTCAAGAATAGATGGGCCCAATTAGGGGCAAACCAATGGTAGCTAGAGAACCATAAGTAGGCAGCCCTTCCTGCCCTGTCTCACAGACTAGAAGGGCATGCTTGCAGCAATACAGCGGTCTACACCGACAGACAGTGTTCCGTTCGTTAGCTCCATGAGTATGGCGTGCTTCATGTCCTCGTGATCCTGCTCCTGGTCGTCGTTGGGGATCGGTTACCGCCCATTCTCGAAGCAGTGATACCGCCGCCCGCGCTCGTACGTGCACGCGTACACGCTCGACGTGACGCTTGTGGACCCGTCGTTGAAGGGGTCCTCGGTCAGGTCGAACTCGTCGTCGTCCCTGGCTTGGCTGGCCACCTCAATGGTCGGCGCCTCGGTCGCCACCGTGAAAGGCGGGCTGGACTGCCGCTGAGGCCTGCTGGTGTCATGGGAGGCGGCACCATGCCGAACAAGGGCTATGATGGCCAATCGTGACGAGGTCTGATTGTGTATCGCGGTCGATGATGGCCGCACAAGGACCTCGCCAGGGGTATTGATGGGGGAGAGAATGGTAGCTCTTGTGAAGTTCTAAGATCGCGCTCCTCGGCAGAGTGTGAAAACGTGCGTTAGTCTCGTGTCCCCCCAACGATACAACGTACTTATTGACTCTGAAAAGGCCATATGGACCAAGTCGTGGACAGTGAACAGTGGAAGAGTGTGCCATCCTCGCCTACGAGTATAGTTGACTCGCTGCCTTTCGGGCTGTCATTCGTTGACAAAGAAAAAAGAAAGTCCCAAGAGGCTCTCTCTCAACCCGATCCCGTTTTCCCGCCGTGCCGCCCTCTTACAGTCCCCATATCACGGGCTTCTGTGACTCGAGAACCCCCGGACACATCCAGCCTCTAGCATCTAGTACGAAGTACGGGCGGCGCGTTTTAAGAGTTAGTATTCGTCAAATATTAGCTCAGGATCATATATGCCGCCCCAAGATGATAGGCTACCCATACATTGAGCCAACATGCGAGAGCTTGGGCATGTGGTGGTGTTGGTTTAAAAGACGGGCAACTCTCCGCTACGTGAATGCAACTACTTCTTGCATCTCGGGCTACAACATATATTCCGTATGCTTCCAGCCAGCACTTAGACGCCATCCTCGCCCAAAACTCAAGCGCTTCTGCCGTGCCCTCGTGTCACCATGAGCATCTTCCGTATCGTTTCTAAATCAAACGACTTCTCCGCTTCTTGCAGCGACTGCCGCACTGCCTTGGCACCTCTCTCAACGACCTCATCGTCATAGTCCTGCATGACCTTCTCCGTGTCGGCGGCCCCGGCGTCGCGCAGCCGAACCAGCCCATCGACGTAATTGCACACGTCAATGATGCAATGCTGGAACCCTTGCCCGCGGTCTACAGTACGTCCATGCAGCCGTCAGCATCGTCATAAACACACCAGCATTCACTTGCACCACACTGCGCCAACTTACATATCAGCATGGGGTGCGCGGCGTCGCCCGCGAGCGTCGCCCGCCCAGAGAGGTTGTCCCACGGCACGGGCACCCAGTACTTCATCTCGTCGATGAAGATGCGGCTCCCTTCTGGTGTCCAGTCTATGGCCGATTGAAATACCCCAGACAGGGCACACGTCTTGCTCTTGATGTAGTCGAGCGCCGCCTGGTCCCTCAGGTGGACAGACTCGCCGCGCCATATCTTGACCCAAAACGTCGTCCACGTCGACTTGTCTTGGGGGTCATCAACCGCCATTGCTATCAGTATTAGTGTGTATTCAGCTTCTCTCGCGATACAGCGCCGGAGGAAGGTCGCCAACGTGTAGGAGACGTACTGCCGACGGCCCCGACGGAGCTCGTCCCCATCACCAGCGCGGCAACGGGGTGCATCTTCACAATTGCATCCGTCTTGTCTTCATCCCCGTACCTCGTGATGCCTGTCGCGAACAGAAACCCGGACCGCTCGACGCGCGCCCGCTCGGCTCCTACCAGCAGCTCCCTCACCTTGGACGACGCCCCGTCTGCCCCGAGGACACCATGGGCCTCAAACGTCTCGATGTCTCCAAACTCCAGTAGCACCCCGCCCTCAGTCTTGGACAATCGTGATATAGCTTTTCCCCACCGAATATCGACGCCGCGCGCGAGTACTCGGCGGAGCGCCTGGCGGCTCACCCGCCTTGCTCCAGGGGTCGCGCTCCTGAACAGGAGCTCCCCTGTGAGCGCATTGAAACACGGCAGGCTCTCCACGTCCTCGTTGAATTCCAGATGGGGGTTGCAAAATGCCTGGGGGAGATCAGCGAGGATGTCTTCTGGAAGCAGCTCCGAGAGTTTCGGCAGGGCCCAGTGGACGAGCATTGTCCAGTCCCGGCCCCGTGTTTCGAGGCCCGGGTCTTTGTCGAAAATGATGGCCTTGAAGCCGTTCTATGCGCGTCATGTCAGTTTCGAGAAGGCTTCGTCGCCTTTGGTGGCGCGACGACTCACCTTTTGCAAGCCATGAGCGGCGAGAAGGCCCGTTAGTCCCGCTCCAATGATGGCTATCGTCGGCGAGTCCGGGGAGTTGGTGGTTATCTTTTGACCCATGATTTATAACTTGCAAAAATGTAAATAGGATCAAGAGAGCATGTATCCCCATCCACGAACGACATCTCGTGCGTACAAGAGGTGGGAAAACAAGGCCAGGTTCATGATCACGCCCTTCCGCCAGTCCGCCACTACGACGCCAAACATCGCTCACGAGCGCTACGCTACCCTGCGTGTCGATCGCATCAGCCCAGGATTCAAAATAGCGGGCTTGGCGGGCACTTTTTCAAAGCCCTCATGCATGCCCCAGTCGACAATGACCATGGGCGTCCAAACATATCTCGAGGCCTAGCTACGCAATTACCCGGGTATGTCTCCTAGTGTACCAGGAGGTCAGCAGCCAAAGTATGGTTGCGGGCGTCCTTGGTGCGTTTTGTCAATAGTCTGGAATAAGATGTGATTTTGCAGCCACGAGAGGCTGATGCACTGCACTGGTCTGCGGTGAGCATTTGGGCTGCAGGAATGACCAGGGGCATCGAGTCTACCTACGGCATGTTCGGCCGAGGCCGCGGAAATGGTCGGCAGACTCAGATACCCTGGCTTACACCGATCCAACCCTACCCGTCATCAAGACGACTTCCCCGACCGCCAATATCATGCGAACTCGGCATCGGTAAACAACACGTCGCATCCTGGAAGCCAAAAGCATTACTGCGTTCGTCTGGCCCATGAATACGCCGTCCTCTCTTGCATTGTCGACCCTCGTTCCTTGGCCGTTCGTCAACCAGCAAGCACGCGAGCTGACAAGGATCCCAGGTTGCGGTCAGACGCTGCGGCCACCGGACCGTGACGGTGTCGCGCTTGGCCACACGTTGCAGATGACGGGGGCCTCCCAGCCGTCGTCGCGCGCCGAGGACGTCGGGCTGGGCAGCGAGGCTGTCGCTTCCGAGGCTGCTGCTGAGTCGACGTTGCGGAGGGCGCTGGGAGCGTTGCGCTAGGTGTCTGGGTTTCCGGCGGAGGATGTCGCGGCGACGGGGGACAGGGCTGGGTTGACGGGGGAGAATGCGCGCTCCGAGTTCTTGTCCGACTGCCACGAGGGACATCCAGTTGTTCCATAGGGCTCTTCAGGTTTTGACTCGTCTGTAGCCGTGGCCGGAACGGTCTTGTCCGTCTCTGCCTCTCTGCCTCTGTCCGCGCCTCGACACCAAACTCAAACTGTCCCAGGGGGTTCCTCGACGCCGCGTTGGCGGCCAGCCCCGACGGCGTCCCCGGGCAAGTCCCGGACGTGTCCTTGCAAAAGCGCACATCCAGCGGGTTCACCCGCTCCGTCTGCCTCGTCACCGGTCGACTCGGCTTCCCGCCCTCACCCCCGCGCCCCTCAGTCTGCGCTGTCTGTGTGCTCTGGCCGCTGGCGGATCAAGCTCCCACTTGGCAACCAAGATCCAGGGGTCTGGGGCCGACGACGTCGAAAGGGCGAGCAGGCCGGGCAACGCGCAACACCTTCGAGGGCGAGGTGTTTAGCGTCCATCGAGCAGAGCCGCCGGCAGCGCCAAGCTCGTCGTGCTGCCGCCCGCAAAGTTGGTCCGCAGTTCATCTCGGACGTGTTATGCCGCAAGCCGCCGCTGCCTAGGCCCTTTGGCGGCGGCGGCGGGAGGTCCGTCATGGACGCCGTCATGCCCGGGTTACTGAAGACGGCGCGCGGCGGTGGCGGTCGACGAGTTGGCCGTGCCGGGCCGCGAGGACGACGAGGCGTTGGGGAACTGCGGGCGCGAGAAGTTTTACTGGCCAAAGAACTGGCCCTCGCCGAGGGTGTTTTGGTCGACGCGGTCCCATTTCTGCGGCGCGCGTGTCAGTGGCTGCTGGAATTGGAGAGGACGGGCGTGTATCGTACTGGGACTTTTCCTGTCGCCGCCGAGCTTGAGGCTGAAAAAGGAGACCATGTTGGGTCGTGGATATTAGGATTAGGAGCTCTGGCGCACAGGTCAGCTTCCATCGCGCACCTGGCCGGCAGCAGCTCCGAGCTCACAATAAAGAAATATTCCGCAGGTATCGGTTACATGTACAGTCCGCAGCGAGTGCGACTCTTGAGCAAGGAACTCGAGCGAATGTCGAGAGCGGTGCGCAGCGCAATGGTGTCGCAATCCGCAGATGTTGCGCCTCGCCTACTGCAAGATGACCATTCCAAGGGCGAATATTCAACCGAGAGTAGACTGCCGTTCGCTTGCTACTCCATCGCGCATTCAATCGGGAAACGAGCGCTTCGTGTTCCGCAGTCGTAATAGTCGGTCGTCGGTCGTTGGTTCGTCTTCACAGCGGAGGCACCGGCTGGTGGTTTGCGCCAAGCAGGCGAGCTCTTGACGACGTCGAGCAACGGAAGCAAACAGCAAGAAGAAGGCGAGATAAAAGGAACGGGCGCGGCCGGCTCTGCGTCGCACGTATTCGTAGGCCACGGTGACAAAAGCAAACGCAGACGAGGCAAACAGGAGGGAGTTCTGCTCGCGCCAACAGAGGTTGTGTGATGGGGAGGCCAAGAAGAGGGCTTGATACGATCGAATTGCGGATAATTCATGTCTATCTAGCTATCCTATGTTCTATCCCTCCATCTCGTCCAACGAAGGGGTTGTTAGCGTAGGCAAATTCGATGTGAATGAAGCCGATCGTTACCGTCGAACCCCGCTATCAGAAGCTTCCAGGAGAGGTCACTCTTCCATGTTCAGGCTCCTATTGAGGCACTGGAACAGGCTAATTAATAAGATCGGTGAAACTAGCTTCTGTTCTTGATAGCTAAAGAAATTTTAGATCCTGTAATCTCGCTGACGTAAAACAATACGTGTTTACTAGGTTGCCGTTGTCTGCCCGGCTTCCCTCGTACACGTAATCGTGAGAGTCTTTGCACCAGTGAAGCTCTTGCATGTATACGAGGTTTTCGATAGCGAGGAAAGTTTTCTTCTTGCGGGCTTTCTTTCCCCTCACGAGACCAATTTTACTAGCCAGTTCACCTTCAATATACCGGGACTATTAGCAATGAAAAGTAACACCGTCGGATCTGAGCAACTCACCGGGGCCATAGAGCGCGTAGCATCAAGAGGAATATAGTCGTTGCAGAATCGTCGCATCACACTTCGCATACTTCCAGTGGTTGGTCTCTCATTTTCTTTGTCCAGCTTTCCGATTATAGCAAGGCCCAAAAACTCGGCATACTGCTTTAGCATCTTAATACTTTTCGGCGTTAAACCTAGAAAACTCCTTTCGAACCTAGAGGCGTGTTAAAGGTTAAAACTCGTTTGCAGCGAATATACAGCGAGGACATACGCGTACCATAGAACAAGTTCTCTATTATACTGTTTTTTGCGTCTCGGTGCTAGGTTCCTTCGAACTAGGTGCGGGTTGAGTTGCGACGGATCCAAAGACAGACCATTCTGTATAGCAAGTTCTACCAACTAGTTAGGGTTTATAGTTGGCCGTGCTTCCTTATTTCTCATCGCCAACCAGTATTCTATCAAACAGAGTCGGCGGAAAGTGACAATAAACACGTTTAAGAGCGTTAGGACGTTGTAAAAGTTGGCTTGTAGACTGAGAGCTAGGTCGCAAAGAACAAAGGAAGTGAACAGCGAAGCAAACATCTTTATATAGATGAGAAGAGAGTATGTCAGCTCTTGAGCGCACGTCCAAACTGACTCAGTTCCATATTTGATTGAGCCGCTATTCACACTCCTCTTGGCTATGGGGCAATACTGAGCAACCCGAGAGCTCCCAGAGCCATGGGTGAGCAGCCCCTGAGTAGAGCTTGAGCCGGCATCTACAAAAGCGGCGATGCGTCTGGGGAGCAAAAAGTCGGGATTCGTGAGATATAACAAAGTCAATGGGAGAAACCCCCAGAATTGTCATTCTGCAACTATCAAGACTCATGAACGGGTAAAAAACATGAGGGACCATCTGTTCTAGAGGGCCCAGACGCCTTTCTTATGCCTGCCAAACCCCCTGTTAGTCCTCCACTATTTTTGTGTTTTCTATTTTTCCTCTTCTTATTCGTGGTCTGCACCGTCACACCAACAAAGCCAGCAGCTATGTTATATGAGACGCTTGTATCTTGTTGCTTTGATCGTCACGTTCAGTCCATTTGCTTTCAAAGACGCGATAACAAAGTGCTCTGTAATGGAAGTCTCTGGATTCAACCCTAACGAAGGAGAAAACCTTAAAAGGTCCCATCTATCAAATTAACGATTCAGTTCTACCATCATGATCTCGATTACTTCTCTGTCGTGATCGGCCGAACAGATATCCCTTACGAAAGAATTACGGCAAGATGTCTAGGGCGCCGCCTGGCTTCGATAGGGTTAAGGTGGGGAGCTTTGCTAGGGGCAAGTGCGGCCAGGGCTTGTGGTCGGACAAATTCGGTACCTGTGTAGGGATTGTCGTTACTGGCAAGGCTATGGACGGCGGAACCTCCAGGTTCCTGGCCCATCTCAGTCTAGGCCAGACTTGGAGCGACATCCGCCTAAAATGGTATGAATTTGCTGAAGAGGTCGAACGCGCCGGGATGGTCGATATGACAGGCTACATTTACACTCCGGACATTAGTTTCAACTCCGAGCCCAACCTAAGGGGAGACATCTACATGCAACGCATGGCAAAAGAGTTGGGAAAGACCTACTATGATCTCAAGGGGAAGCTTGAATGGCTCTTCAGTCGCTGCGGCGCTGTCAACAGCCCTATTCACCACAAGACCCATCCCTTCCAGAGGGTCGGTGAGATTTGGGTCTACCAAGATAATAGGGTCGAGTTTACGTCCTAATTTGCGCGGGCATAGAGCGGGTGATTCAACTGCTAGCCTTTGGGTTAGAGGGAGAGAAGAGGCGGGGTTTAAGGGGCATGGGTCTAGGAGAGGTCAAAGTTAAGGGAAGAGCGAAGTAAGATTTAGTAGGTAAATAACGCCGACTTGGAGTAGGAAAATAGCTCAGTTCAGTTCCATTACTTCGTTGAACGACGAGTGGCTCTCGCCATCCATGGCCACAGCTTGTCCATCTTCTTCACTAAAACCGATTTCCTGAAACTATTCAGGCACTATTCAAGCTATCTTTATATAACCTACAGGCCCTTTTAGGCAGACTAACCCTGCCACTTTGTTGGGGCTGAACGAACACACAAAGGCCGAGTGCAACAGAAGTCAGAGAAGCTGTGTCCTCAAGCGGGCTTTTGACATCGTGCAGTACAAGACAAAAGACAGCGAGACGCAACAGCGGCCGTCTTTAACACGTGAGAGAAAAAACCAGGTTCTGGATTGTACAGCTATGAAGAGCTCATGAATAACGCAAAGTCTATGAGATAACACCTGATATCGAGAATACAGACGCCTCTTTTATGCTTGTCAGCCGCCAAATGCCCTGGTTGTCCCTCCACTTTTGTCTCGTGTCTTTCTGTTTTCCTGCTCCGGGTCTATCCAAGCCACACCGCTAGGGCGACCACGTGAGGTTTGAATGGGCCGAACTCAACGCTTCGGCTACGTTGTCTGCGCCACGAAGGGAACCACGCCACTACTACAAACAACTTCCGAGTGCAGCGTCAGGCGGTGGTCCAAGTTCGTAGAATTTTAGCGGCTGGCTGGCATGCTTAACAAGCCAAGGGCTCCGGCTGAGTCTTTTGCGGAGCGGGCGAACTGGTCGAAGGCTGGGAGGGCGTAGGCTGCTTGGACGAATTCTCGGTTGTATCCGGTCCCTTTTTGACACATTCTCCATCGAGAAGAACTTGATCCTGGCTGCAGCCCTTTTTCACACATTCTCCATCGAGAAGAACTTGATCCTGGCCGCACCTCTTTTTCACACATTCTCCATCGAGAAGAACTTGATCCTGGCCGCACCTCTTTTTCACA
>JALHBX010001433.1:0-10879 GCA_024340025.1 Tolypocladium tundrense | reverse complement strand
TCCGGTCTGTCGGTCTGACGAGAATGGCCGGTCTGTCGGTCTGCGGTCTGTCAGACGGACTCAGTCGGTCTGTCAGACGGTCTGTCTGTTAGCCACACTGAGCATGCCCCGTGTCCAACCACGGCTGGGACCGGAGAGAAGCACATGCAATGGGACGATGCCCTCTGTTATCCCGTCTTGTTGCCTCCCGTGCGCAGGTCTCGGCACGCGGCTCGCCCGTTGGGCAGGACTGCACCAGGAGATTCGAGTTGCGATATATTACCGCGGCGTTTCTCACCCGTATCTTCAACGTCTCACTGACTAGCCGTCGTAGCCAGAGCCTAATCGCAGGCCGCCTCGGGAGGGCCACTCGGCGGCGACCGCTTCAGCCCAGGCCTCGACAACCCGTCGAGTGACATGTCCTGTCTCAACCGCGCTGCGGAAAGCTCGGCCACCTTGCAGTGTTTCCTCCCATTACCGGTACCTGTCTGAGCATGAGTCGCGGACGATTGGCCCGGAGGAGTGTTTGCAGAGTCTCAATGGCGGCCTAACGCAGAGGTGGATGGACCCCTAGGGGACGATCCGTGGCACTGTCTCGTTGCTCGGATCGAGTTTCTGTCCACGGGCCCCTGCTGGCCGGTCGGTGGGTTCCTGGGAGGAACCCTCCCGCCGCCAACCACCGCTGGCCCTGGCAAGAAGTGAGGCGGACGCGGCCAACGGCGACCGCCCGCCTTGCGAAAGCGGCGATGGGGTTGCGCAGACGGCGGCGGGTGAATGACGTTGGACGCGCAGGGAGGCAATTATGCATTCATTGTCATGCGAAGCCGTGATCCTGTCACATTCAGGAATACTGGGGGAGTGGCTGTCTCGCGTGCAAGTTGTCACCTCATGTCGTGCAACCCCCCCGCGCCCGCATGTGATTTCCATTAGGCGAGGGTGTCGTAACTGCAATGGAAGCGGCTCCGTTGGCCGTCGCAACGGGGAGCAGCAACAGCAGCTGGAGAGGAGCAGCTGGATTTGGTGTAGCGGCGCTTGCAATGGAGGATATAATGCTCCCTCCATTCGCCTCCTTGAGTCTCGTAGTTCTCCTGGGTCCTGCTCAGCCTCTGTTCGTTTCCTGCTCTTCGCCCCGGCCCTCTGCCATTTCTGCTCCCTGGCCTTTCCCCAACCCTCGCCATGTCTCCCGAGAAACTCGCCGAGGCGCAGGCGGCAGAGCGTGTCCGCTGTCGCGACGAGGAGCAAGGACCAACTCGTCGCCAGTCGCGGCCACCCCTAAGCCGTGCCAATTCGACTGACTCCCTTGCCATTCGGAGTATTCACTCGCGAGGCCCCGTCGACCCTGCCGTTACGCTGCCGATCCAGTATCGCACGGTGTAAGTCGGTGTTACGAAACGATGGCCGCGAGCCTACCGTTGATGAATGCAACAGCTCGTTCCAAATCGATGATACTAAGGGCAAAGCCCGCGCTGAAGTGGCCCGCGCTGCCGACACCGCTGCAAAGGGTAGGCTGTGATGATGTCTCGACCCGTAGTCTTTTGGAACACTAACAAGCGACGTGTTAGACCTCAGCGACCTCGAATGGCATACAACTACCCCATCCGAAGTAGCTCAGAGACTGGTTACATCTCCCGACAGCGGTCTGTCAGACGACCAGGCCAAACGCCGGCTCCAAGAATATGGCAGAAATGTACCATCGTCGCCCAAGACGAACCGGACCCTCACCATACTCGGCTATTTTTTCAAAGGCTTTGGAGGCATTCTCCTCGTGGGAAGCATCCTCGTGTTCGTCTCCTGGAAGCCTCTTGGTGAACCCCCTGCCTTGGCCAACCTGGTACGAACGCCATAGATGTGTATTCTGCATTTGATTCGCGTTGATCTGACCGTCGAGTCCAGGCCCTAGCCATTGTCCTCCTTGCCGTATTCTTCATCCAGGCCGCCTTCACCATGTTCCAGGACTGGTCGACGTCTCGGGTCATGTCATCCATAAAAGACATGCTCCCAGAGCATTGCCAAGTCACCAGAGACAACAAGCTGCTTCACCTTCCGGCCGAGGACCTCATTCCGGGTGATTTGGTCTCCATCAAGGCGGGCAATAAGCTCCCGGCCGATATGCGCTTCATCCAGATCTCCTCGGACGCCAAGTTTGACCGCTCGGTCCTGACGGGAGAGTCGCGACCCGTCGCGGGTACTGTCAACCATACGGATGTCAACTATCTAGAAACCCACAATATTGGTCTTCAAGGAACACACTGCATTATTGGTTCCGGAATGGGAATTGTCGTCGCCACCGGAGACAAGACCGTGTTTGGCCGCATCGCCGCCCTGACCAACGAGCCCAAGTCCAAGATGATGACGCTCGAGAAGGACGTGCTCTACTTTGTCCTATTTATCTGCGGTATCATGTTTGCCATGATCGCCGTCGTGCTCATTGTGTGGTATGTGTGACCAGAACCTTGGAATTCATAGATCGCCAGCTAATCTAGGAACATAGGGGTACTTGGCTAAGACGCGATTACCCGAACTGGATCAATGTGCCAACACTCATCGTGAACTGCGTTAGTGTCGCTGTGGCCTTTATCCCCGATGGTCTTCCAATTGCCATCACGGCAGGACTGACAATCATGGCAAACATGATGAAAAAGAACATGATTCTCTGCAAGTCGCTTGTGACGGTGGAAACACTCGGGTCGGTGTCAGTCATCTGCTCTGACAAGACGGGCACATTGACCCAGGGCAAGATGTCCCTTACGGATTGCTCCATCGGGACCAACAACATGTCCGTCGAGTCCCTCAAAAAAGAAAGGGCTTCTAACAAGGTCAGCGGCACCGAAGACAACTCTGTGGCTACCTTTGGCCAGCTTGGTGCTTTGGCGGCTCTCTGCAACGCCGCGGAGATGGATGCGGCTCAGCCAGACGTGCTAGTTGAGAAGAGAATTGTCTTTGGCGATGCGACTGACACTGCTGTCCTTCGATTCTCCGACTCCCTCGAAGACGGCAACGTCGTGTACTTTAGAGCCTGCTGGCAAAGGGTGTATGAGCTTGGGTTCAACAGCAAGAACAAGTTCACGATTCGGTGCTTCAAGAGCGCCCGTCGGGAAGCCATTCACCGGACGCTCCACAGCGAGGCCGCAGCTCGATTTGGAGATGATGATCTGTGAGCATCTCATTCGCCAGTATTTTACAGCTCTGATGGCATGGCTAACATCGCGCAGACTGTTGACAATAAAGGGTGCCCTAGATGTACTTATTGGCCGCTGTTCGCACTATCTTACGGGCTCAGGTGCAGTGGTACCGCTTGACAAAGATGTTGCCGCTACGTTTGAGCACATCAAGAACATTTACTCTTCGTAGGGCAAACGGTGTCTGCTGCTTGCGCGGAAGATTGTGCCGAGCGGCATGATCAAGGACGATGCAGACACCACCAAGTACGAAGAAGCGATGACGGAGCAGGCCAAATCCGACCTGACCCTCGTTGGAATGGTTGCCATTGTCGACCCCCTGAGGCCAGAGATTCGCGACGTCGTGTCTACTCTCCGTGGTGCTGGCATTAGGATCGCTATGGTACGCTCCAATCCAATTTCCAATTCATTCGGTCATTTAATTGACCCGCGCTCTATAGGTAACTGGTGACTTTGCCTTAACTGCACTGGCCATTTCCCGCGAAGCAGGCATCGTCACATGTGTCCATGTGGACAACATCGACAATCTAGAGAGGTACCCAGATCCTGGCTCTGGCTTCATGTCAGGGGACGAGGAGATGAACACTGCTGGATCGACTGGCTCCCGAGGCGCCATCGTCATCAGCGGGCCGGAGCTGACGGGACTCAACGAGCACTAGTGGAAGCTGCTGACGGAATACGAAGAGGTCGTTTTTGCCCGAACCACTCCAGAGCAGAAGCTCAGGATCGTGTTAGAATACCAGAGGGATAACGTTGTTGCCATGACTGGCGACGGCGTCAACGACGCTCCTTCGCTGAAGGCTGCTGATGTTGGTATTTCTCTTGGCGGCAGCTCGGACATTGCTATGGAGGCTGCCGATATGATTCTCCTGGATTCCTTCTCTTTAGTTGTGATTGCTGTCCAGTATGGGCGGGTTGTGTTTGACAACCTTAAAAAGGTGAGCATCGACGATTACATTGTACTCGTGGCCTCGGTTACGTGTGCTGACTCGAGCCTCAGGTCATTGCGTACCTGCTTCTAGCTGGCAGCTTCTCAGAGTTCTGGCCTGTCATGACGTCTGTTCTCTTCGGCCTGCCCCAGATTCTGTCGTCCTTTCTCATGATTATCATTTGGTGAGCACTCTGCCTAACCCCCGGCTGGGATATGTCCAAGCTAACAGCAGACAGCTGCTTCACCGACTGCGCCGCCGCCACGGTTCTGTCGTTTGAGAAGCCCGAAGCAGATGTGTTGCTGCGCCGGCCCAGGAATGTCAAGAAAGATCGGCTGGTCAACTGGCAACTGATCCTGCACGCGTACGGTATTATCGGCGTGACCGAGACCCTGGCATCGTTTGCCATGTCCTACTGGTACCTGCAGCGAAACGGAATCCCGTTCCGGGACCTGTGGTTCAGCTTCGGGCAGCTGCCGAGCTACATCGACCCCAACTACTACAACCAGAAGCTGACGGAGGCGTCGTCCATCTACTTCGTCAACCTCGTGGTTATGCAGTGGTTCAACCTCATGGCGACCAGGACCCGACACCTCAGCATCTTCCAGCACCCGCCTTTATTTAATAAGGAGACTCAGAACCTGTGGCTCTTCCCTTCCATCCTGTTTGCGCTGGGAATGGCTGTCATTTGGCTCTACATTCCGTCGGTCCAGACCGTCATTGGCACGGCTGCTGTCCCCGTGGAGTATTGGTTCCTGCCCTTTGCTTTTGGCCTCTGGATTATCCTTCTGGATGAAGCGAGGAGATTTTGGGTCAGGAAGTGGCCCCGAGGCTGGATGGCCAAGGCTGCGTGGTAGACACCAAGTTTGTTGCGGTTTCAGAACGAAGACTTTCTTGAGTTAATATACCTCTGAGCAAGCACTAACACATCGAATCAGGGAATACCTCGGACGCGTTCTGACACGCTCCGACGCGAGTAATGCGTGAACTCAAATGTCTCACATTCGGACAATTCGTACGGTCGGTGAACCCTTCAAGTTCGAGATGGCGGACCTACTACCCGTTGACCCTAAACTGCCGACCAACAACGAGGGGCATGCCGAAGTCCCTCGGCCGGCTCTGGATCCAGACTCCGATGTCCTCCAACCTCCTACTTGGGCGTCGACTGGTGATGAGGAGCGGAGAATCTTCCGCCTCTGGAACGGATTCACGCTGGCCGAACGCGGCAAAGACACCCTATCATGGTTATGGAATTACGGGTTCGAGATTCAATCCACAACAAGGCGATGGACCTGTATGCCATGTGTGCGCCAGAAGGCCCCCTCACCACAGTCATACGAATCCAAAGGGACTCAAAACGCAGAACTCCACCTCTGGAAAGCCCACGGCTACTGGGATCCATCAGGACGACGATCCACACCGTCGCAGAAGAAGGGAGGCAAGAGGATGCTTGCCTCTATTTCGGACTTCATGAGCCTCAAACGTTCCGATCCGAAGGACCAGGCGCTGGCCAATGGCTTGATCAAACGCTTCGATCGAGGGCAATTCCAGAAGCTCATTTTTAGCTGGATAGTCGAAAGCCAGCAATCGTTTAAGCAGGTTGACCACCCTCGCTTACAAGAAACTTTCGAATACCTCAATCCGGCGGTCAAGGTTACGAATGTGCAGGTTACGGCGAAGACTGTACAGCGACTGGCGGTCCAACAATTAGAGCGATATCACACTACAGTACAACAGGTCTTAAAGACGTCGCCGGGTCAGATCCACATTGCCTTTGATGGCGCAAGGACTAGGAATCGTCACGCGTTATATGGCGTGACAGCTGTGTTCAGAGATACAGAGAATCGGCTCCAAAAAGTCGTGCTCGGCATTCCGGAGCTGGTAGAACGACATACTGGCGAGAACATTGCCGCCGAGATCCTCGAGATCATCAAGTCATTTGGCATCGAGGACAAGGTCGGTTACTTCACTCTTGATAACGCAGCAAACAATGAGACGGCAATGGTAGAGATTGCAGAAGAGCCGCAATTTGACCCGGTGCAACGCCGCGTTCGATGCATAGGACACATTCTTAACCTTGCTGTTAAATCCCTTCTCTTTGGAAAGGATGTTGATGCGTTTGAGAAATCTCTGGTCAAGGGGGAGCCTTTGGCGAGTGCAGCCCACGACGAATGGATGCGGAAGGGTCCTATCGGGAAAGTACACGACTTCGTCGTGTGGGTCCATCGGTCTGACTTACTGGCTCAGTTGCTTCGTCAACTGCAACAAGACTCATTTGCAGCTTCTGGCGATCCTCGAGTTGGAAAGCAACGGCCAGTTGACGTTGTCCTTGATATCGATACTAGATGGTTATCGCAATACTACATGATAAAACGAATGCTTCGCCTGCAGCCCTTCTACGAAGAATTCATCGCCAAAGCCAAGAGGCTATTCCGAGACGCTCGGAAAGGTGCGGCAAGACAGAAGTTTCCTCCCTGCCTCGAGGAGTCGAGCTTTCTTAGCGAAAGCGATTGGGCGGTGCTGAGGATGTTCGACGAGATCCTCTCCGACTTTCACGTCGTTGTGCAAGTACTTCAGGGAGATGAACAGTCACGATATCGATCGTCTGGAGTTAGGGAAACCTTTGGCTCTATGACCGATGTGCTGGAGGCGTTCGAGTTCCTACTTGGGAAGCTCGAGGACGCAAAATTGCATATTGATGTGACGGTACAAGAGCACGAGCGAGATCGAGTGCAGCTTGGGCAAAATGACTGTTTACAACGAGAGAAAGAGATTCCTAAGGAAAACTCTCACTTAAACCATTTACAAAATATTCATAAAATGAGGTCATTCATAAAGTATGAAAGTCATGTGATCGTTCCCTCACAATTGAGAGGCATCCTGAGCCGGAGCAATTCGGTGATAATCAGGCTGGTCATCAATTCCACCTCAAACTCAACCTCTTCAATATTGTTGAAATTGAAGTCACGTGCATCAATTCAATCAATTCAACTTGCGCCTCGCGTTGATGGACTCAATTCACCTCTGGGGCTTCAACGTTAACAACCGGTTGAAAATTTTTGTTTGTGTATTTTCCGTCCAGCGGCCTTTAGGCCGCTCAGGTCCCCGCGAGGGGGCATAGGACGTGCTGAGCTACTGGAAGTCTACGGCTTACTTATCGATATAGGAAATAGCGGGTCGGTCCATAAAACGCGAAAACGAAATGAGAGCCTCCCGCGTAACCTGCTCCTCCGTAAAATGTAAACAAACCACTATCCAGCATTTTATCGGCTCAGAGGCGCTCTTTGTTTAGCCTATTGCCCGTCAGCGGGATATCCAGGCGCGACAGCGGAGCTGTCATTCTATGTGGTCTTCGAAGGACTATAATCGGAGACAGCGATTCGCTATCTCAATTGACCCGGGCGGGCAAAGGGTGCTCCTACACCCTCCGCCTAGCCGTATCGAGACAGAAGCGTTTAGACAAAGGAAAGAAGGGGATAGGAAGGGCGCAACCGCCTAGTAGCGAGGGCAAACCGTTCCGAAGAAGGAGCTCGCCTTCGCTAGCTTAACGAACTAGTCGAAGTCGGTGCCTATTGCACGGTTGACTGCCGTAGTCGGTGAGGGTGCTAGCCTTATCCGATGCCGCGGCAGGATCTTCCTATAATAGAAGAGATAATTTGGTTCTTTTCGTCGACCATATAAGCACGTCAAATATACATCGTCGTAGTTGAATCTCTCGTAGTAGTCAGCAAAGTCCCCATGATGGGTTCTGGCTACAAGCAGATAGTAAAGCAGAGGTCGGGAGAGTGCGAGTTCGGGTAGACAGCTAGTCGTAGGCTTGAGGCCTAGAGCCTTATACTATTCGGGTGTAGAGGCTTCCCACTAGGCTTTAAATGCGTCTTTAGGCCGCTGTCTAGCGGCCTTGCGCAGATATGCTAGTGTCGGGAGAGCGCCTGTAGGCTCGGGTTGATAGGTTCCTGCCTTTGCTAAGGCATCTGCCTGCTCGTTGCCTGGGATGTTAGTGTGGCCGGGGATCTAGTAGACCTCTGTGGCATCATATTCTGCTGCTAGAGCTTGGAATTCAAGAAAGACTTCCTAGGAGGAGTCGGATAGCATGCCTCTTAGGCACGTTGCGGCTACGAGGTTGTCGAGGCATATAACGATTCGTTCCGGGTCGGGGAGGCTTAGAGCGGCACGCAGTCCCTCTAAAGCGCCTTTTGCTTCGGCATCGAAGACCTTAGCAGGGCCGAGGCGGCCGCTGCCGCTTAGGATAGTAAGTCCGTTTCGATATATAACATAGCCATATCCGGCGGCTCCCTCCGAGGAGAGCGATCCGTCCGAATAGACGACCGGGGTCTGTGGCGCTACTAACCGAAGCCAGTCTCGGAACTCTGCCGCCGACTCGTCTTTTAAGGCGGTTTGGAGGGGCTGTTGCTATCCGTCGTAGAATCTGCGTAGGAGTAGGGCAGGTCTCGCGCAATTGGGAAATAGCTCGTCGGCGCGCCGCAATCTAGTTCGGAAGCTTTATCGCGGTACTTGGTACTTCCGCTTGATTGTCCTATGTATAATAGGAGCTTTCGGCAGGACTGTTCGCTTCGTAAGCGGGTGGGCTTCGTCGAGAGACTTGAGACGGGCGGCGAAGCATATCCGACGCGCCTCGAGTAGTTGCGAGACCGGTGGTATGCCTGCTTCACGGTGCAGGGCGTTAATAGGCGTTGTCCTCTAGACTGGCAGAATAGCCCGCATAGATGTGTTGAGCGACTTGCTCATCCTCCGGATAAGTTGTTGTATCCTTGACGAACCCTCCTTGTGTAACGGGACAAGAGCACGAACGAGGTCGAGTGCAGCTTGGGTAAAATGATTGTTTACAACGAGAGAAAGAGATTCCTAAGGGAAACTCTGACTTAAGCTATTTACATAATATTCATAAAATGAGGCCATTCATAAAGTATGAAAGTCATGTGATCGTTCCCTCACAACACTATGCCATTCCTGAGATATATCTAATTGAGACGGTAGGGAGTGTGAAGCGCTAAGCCTCCTGGTTGAAGGCTGGTGTAGCGGCACGTTTCAATGCTGTCTCGATGCCGACTTTCTCGTGTGTCTGGTAGACGGAGTAATCAGCTTTGGCACTCGGTGGGTAATGGGTTTTGAACAATCAGGTAAGAGAGAGATGGAACATGGCCGAGCGAGAATCCTCTCTGTAATCAAGGAATAACATAGCTTATACGCCCAGGGAGTTTGCCCTTCCCCGTCTCGTTGCCGAGACCCGGAGCATAGAGTTATTCCTTGTGGATCGCAAGTGCCTACTCAGGCACAGTCACTTGTCAAGAGATCAGGAACGCCATTGACTGCCAGAATGACGGCACGATCAAGGACAAGAGTGTGTCGAGCAGCCAGATCGTGATCGCGTCTACTAATCCGGTCGAGGCGTTGAAGTCGAAGATCTCTCTGCTTACCTCCAAGAACGCGGACATGGAGACGAGGATCAGAAGGTTGGAGGAGATCGTCTCGGGTCTGGTCGCCGACAGGTCCAACGGCAAGAGGAAGCACGAGGGACCTGTTCGGGCCAAGCCTCCGCCCGACAGCTCGAGCGTGGTCAGCGTCGCGAGCTCGGTGGTCGACACGCCGGTGACCAGGGCCGGATCTGTGAGCGCCTACAGCAACCCGCGTATGCCCGACTTCTCAAACCCCTTCGCCACCATGGGGACCCCCGAGGGTCCGAGGTTGGTCGTGACCAAGAGTGATCTCGAGGGTGGACAAGACGCCTTGTACGTGCATGTGGTCATCTCCGTCTCCAAGGACCCCAATCTGTTCTCGATCATGGTCCTGTTCTTGGGGATCCCATCGAACGACGGTTGGCGGACGCCGTCTCGGAGCAGTTCTTGGACAAGCTCGCCATCGTGAAGATCTCCATGAGCACAGCCGCGTCCTTGCACTCGCCCTCCATGTCGCACATCTTCTTGTACCCGTTCGATATGATCTTCTCGATCATGTTCCTGTTCGATATCACCCTCGTCTTCATGTTGACGCGCGTGCTCGTGTGGACTCGCCGCGGACAAGCCCTTTAATTCAACACGAGCATGCGCAAGACACGATTGGATACATGATGAGCACGAGCGCTACCGTGAAGCAGAACGCGGCCTCGACCGACTATCAGGAGCGGCAGAGGAAGAGAATGCGGAGAGGGTCGTGAGGCAGGGCACCTTCCCCTCCACCGCCCCGACAGCAGGGCGGTCACTCGAGTACCTCGACGCCTGTGCCCCTCGATGTCAACGAAATGGCTTGTTCCTTGACGGTAGACCCTGGCGATGTGTCTACTGCTGCTCAAATAGCGGCTGCTGGTGTCGAATATCTGAACCTTGGCGATGAACATTCGGAAGGCCACCTTTCGCACACCACCATAGGCAACAAGTCCGCCGAGGAGAACTGTGAACAGTTCACCTCAACGTCCGAGATTCCGGTGGACGAGTCGAATACCAAACTCTTCTGGGATGCTCTGTTTCCTTCACCTCAGCGGCCAACTGCTGTCGCCAAATCCTCGCCACACAACCAAGGCCCGAGGGCCAGTTTGCTTTGCACAACTGTTGGCAGAAGGACTGAATTCGATCTGCGTTGGAGTTTTTCTTGACAATCACAGCCTCTACTGTACCCGTTACAAGGCAATAAATTTCTGGCTGCGCACCCGTTGCGAGATCTGCTTTGCTGCCTAAATACCGCGTGTCTATGTGCAGCAAGTTGACATTCAGCAGTTGAGCCCATGATTCACGTTCCTCGACGTGGCGGCAGCTGTGGATGCTGAGGGGGGGGGGG
>JALHBX010001432.1:0-15453 GCA_024340025.1 Tolypocladium tundrense | reverse complement strand
CTTCGTCCGTCTCGTCGACGAGCTTACGTATCCAAGCCCTACATTCACCATCGGCATTTGCCTGAGCAATCTCATCATAGGCCGTCATTTTTGCTTCGGGACAGGTATTGGCATCGCCGGTCGCAATCGCTGTGTGTGTGGACGCTAAGGAGTGCACGGGGCACATGGAAGAACGCCAGGAGATACTGAGGGCGTCGATGTCCACGTTGAGCTTTCGCGGGTAGGCCTATAGAGGATGTAGGATATTGCAGGTCGAGGATGCGCTCAGGACAGGAGACATGGAAAGGGCAAAGGGCAGTTTGTGTGCCCCATTCGCTTCTGGCACAAGCCTCAGCTTCAGCTACAAGTTAGGAGCCAACGCCGAAAGTCAAGCCCCTCCTATAGGTTGTGGGTAACGTTCCCTGGAGCATCCGCGTCGCCTCTTCGCTCGGGATTCATGAATGTCCCTGGTACTCACGGCTTTTTTTGGGCTGCGAATATGCTGACGTCTGGCTCTATCGCGGTGGATATCTAACCTTTTGAGAAAGGCAGCACAGTAAGACGGGCCGGAAATGGGGCACGTTCCCGGAGTATATATACTATATTGAGGGGATGCATTGAAGGCAATTATTTACTTGATATACCCACACCCACGATAAGCGGGAGACTCCTGGAAAGACCTCAATCTACCTGGACAACCAGGAAGACGCAACACAAGCATGTTGGACATGAACAACTGGTTCTGGTGATTAAGGGGACTTGCGCCATATCTAAATCACATGTCCCTTGACCTGCTTCATGTTCTTGACGTCGGTGTCTCGCCAGCAAGCAACGGCAACGAACCCGACGACCCAGATAGCCGTGCCGGCAGTCAGCATCATCGATTGTGCGTCGGCGTAGGCGCGCTGGATAGCTATTCGGGCAGGTGTTCCGACAGGATAACTGAGTTGTACTTCGAGGGTGCCATAGATATTAAGAAGATTCGGCAGATCCTCAGGTGGGAGATTTTCAGCAAGCCTGGCCGGAAAGATGGACTGCCAGATGGCACCGGCAACTGTAAGACCTATGGCGCCACCGATAGATGAGAACATAGATAGGATGGCCATGACGACCGCAATATGCTGGTGAGATGCGGCAGACATGGCTGCAATCTGAGGTGTGATGATGATAACTCCGGCAGCAAAGGAGATGAAGATTTGGCACATAACGATATAGCCAATGCTCATACCGGGCTCCCGGAAGTAGATCATAAGACCCATAAACAAAGTATAAATGGGTATGGCGCCGTATAGGGTGATGGCCTTGAAACGACCGGTATACCGAATGGCTATGCCGGTGGCGATCGAAAACAGACTGCCGCCGAGACCATAGATCTGGACAACGTAGCTGGCCTCGGTGACACTTAGGTCATTGACAACCTGGAGGAAAGAGCTAAAAAAGCTATTCCAGCAGTAGAAGCTGATGAAAAAGACAGTACCAAGTACGCACGCGCCGATCATGTTGCGATCAAGCAGCAGTGAGTAAGGGATGAAAGTGACGGGGGCCAAGAACTTTTCCCAAAGGGCAAATATGACGGTGAGAATTATGCCGAAAACCAGTAGACAGATGATCAGTGGCGACTGCCATCCCAGAGGTTGTAGAGTGTAGAGGTTAAAAGGCAAAAGGAATAGAGCCAGGCCAGCCGTCAGCAAAAGGAGACCAACGGCATCGAACTCGCGGGAGTAGTGCAGGAATAAATTCCAGGGCGACCTCGTTTCCTTCTTCAATATTATGACACCCTGCCTTTTTGCCTTGAAGTAATTCAACATCAACAGGCCAAATAAGGGGAGGCACATGATGGGCACAATGATGGAGAAGGCTCCAAAGCACCAGCGCCAACCAGGGCCATCGAGGAAAGCCTGCGAGATGGGACCGCCTAGCCACATGGTAACGATATTGGGCGACGCAGTCAAGGCCGTCATAAGGCCACGGTTGCGCAGACCCGTCGTGTCGGCGACGAAGATATTGACACTGTAGAGCAGAGCGTTGTTGCCGACGGTCCAGAACACTTGAGCAGCGGCGTACATCTCCACATTCGTCGTCGCCGCCATCATGATGAGGCCGACAGTTGCGATGAGGAGGGACATGGCATAACCCTGCGGTCGTCCAAAAACATCGAGTATCTTGGCGACGGTCAGGTTGCATGCCCCTCCGATGACGCTGCTAAGAATGCCGACTGTGGGTGTGAGAGAATGCTGCTGGAAGGCTGAAGTAACAAAGGGGTTCAGCGCTGCCGTAGCGCCTTGTTGCATCAACATGATGAAGTAGACGACCCAAATTAATGCGTAGGCGACTATAAGGGAGGTTTTCGACCAAGCCTTGGCGATGGCCTCGACCTTCTGAACACCGGCCTGGACCTTCTGGGCCTCCTTGTCGATGCTCGCCCCATGATCTTGCGCCGAGTCGAAGTCGCGGCCCATGTTGTAGATTGCTGCGTCTCCATCCCTTTTGATGTATCCGTCGGCGTGGGGCTGCACCACCGCCGGGTGTTGAACTTGGCTCATGGTATTGGAGCAGAAGAGGAGGAAATAGGACGACCGTATCAATACCGAAGAAGATATGGATGACCAAAACGAAATCGAGAACAGTGAACAATCAATGGTCCGAGGGCACTTTTACGTACTCCCTCAATCAATACCATGGACGCTGGCCGAAGCCGATTGAAGAACGAGCAAATAATCAGCTCAACTTGCGCGTTCCACTGAAGCGTACGAAGCACCTTGAATGAACCGTGATTCGTTTGGCCAAGACCTTGCTCGTTGGGGACGTAACCTGTGCTGTGACAGGAGGCAGGATCTGGCGGGGCGGGGGTGCATAGGTGCATGTATCTTGCTCAACTCGACCTACCTGAAGCTGTATCATGGCAATTGGACAATCTTACCCATCCCAAGTCAATGGTGGAGAAGGGGAAAATTGCTGGCGCAGAGGAATCACAGATCTCGTAAAGGAAAGTTTCCGGTACAAATGGGTTGTTGGCTACCTGCACGTTTCATCTCACCAGAGCCGCTCCCGCACGACCTGACCAATGACAATTAGCTCGAATCAACTCATCCAGCGGGCCGTCTCTCCCTACTCTCGCTACTGGCTAGTACCTACGGACCAGGGCATCAGACATGGACAAATCTGAAGACTTTTGCTAGGCAGTCAGTCAACCCTCCCCGAACACCCTGACTTTCAATTCGTACCAGCGTACCATAGTACAGCTAATTCTGTACCCTTTTAGGCCCCATAACTCTCTTAAGCCAAGTCTGCTTTGCCACAATTGCAGCGTGAATAAGTGGCACATTGGGGTTATCCATTCCATCAAATAAGTGGAAGGCTCCTGGCCACACATGCAATTCGCATGTTGATCCGCAACGCCACATGTTCATGGCGTACATTATGGCAGGATCGCGGAAAACCTCGCACTCTGCAGCATCGATGTAGGTCATTGGAAGATTTGACAGATCCTCTGCTCGGGAGGGTGACTGATATGGTGTGACCTTGTCGGTTCCCCGGTCCTCTCCGATGACATGAGCCCACGCCATGCGATTTGAGACGCCACACCAGGGGCTACCGTATTCGAACTGCTGGTCTGAGACGCTTTCGCATCGATCATCCAGCATAGGGGATAATAGCATCTGGGCTTTGACGGGAATCGCGGGAGACTTCCTGTCTCGCGCCATCAGGCATATCGCTGCTGCCAGAGCTGCACCACCGGATACGCCCCAGACGACGATACCGGCTGGATCAATACCCAAGCTGGCGGCGTTCTCAGCTGCCCAGACAAGTCCGACATAGCAATCTTCCGCTGGCCCGGGGGCGCGAGTCTCTGGCGCAAGGCGATACTCGACTGACACGACAACGCACTCGATATCTTTGAGGATATCCAACAGCTCAGTGACGGCAGTAAAACGGTCACCGGCAATCATGCCACCGCCGTGCATGTGGTACAAGGCTGGCAGCGCACCTGATGTTGGTTCCTTTGGCGCAAAAACGGACAAGATGACTCTGTTGCCATCAGGCCCGGGAATAGAATGCTCCGTGTGCTTGAGGTGCGGCGCGCTCTTAATGATGGTGTCGGAATTATAAACAAATGCTTCGCCGTCTCCGTCGGCTGCCACGCCGCGCATGAAGTTAAGGTCCACCTCTTCAGGGAGCAGATAGGAATCGATCATGGGCGCAAGTGTGGGATCAACAACTGGGCGTGGCATCTTGATCCTAGAATCAAGCCCTGCGGCTTGGGAGTAGGGAAAGGGGTATGTCGCTAGTTCTTGCGCCATCTTGGAAGAAATCAATAGTCGAAGTGGCGCGAATACTTGCATGCGCTATCCAGGTCCCCTTTTAAAAATAAAAAAAAGCAAATCTACCACCCGTCTCCTGCTGTGAAGTCGTGAATTTATGTGGGTGTGCGAAGAAAGCTATCTGCGCCCTTTTGCGTCAATATCTAGCATCAAATATCGGGTAGATGCGGGTACCGATGCAAGCTATCGCGGCCATGGCTGAATCTGTTCCGCTCAGCACCTACTAGCTTGATGTTACTTCGAAGGATTATCTCACCCACCTGGATTCCTTCTGTCGGACATATTACGCTCCCTCCAATTTAGTACACACTCATCGTATAAGCATGCTGTACAATGTCATGTAGCACGGCCCTACCGGATCGTTCATGTCACTAAGTTAACCCTAAACCTGAGTAGCAATAATTTACGGAAATTGCACACGACAATGTGCCATGAGTCGGAACTCCTCTCCATCTTGATAAAGTTGAGCAATGAACTCTATCTGGTCTCTCTTGATCGCTAATTTCTCGCTATTTTCTAAAGAAGGAACAATAAAAAACCTTAATACACACGTTTATTGTCTCTGTATCCTGCACCCTTGAGCAAAGTAGGTTCTCTGTGACCTCTTAGTGATACTTCTCAAAGTATTTCCTGATACCTTGGCTGAGATTGTCTACATCATCATCCTCAATAACACCCTCCTGCCAGCTGAAGCCCAGTGACATTGATCCATTCCCGCCAGTGGCAACACTGATAGTGACTGCAGCCCCAGAAACCAAAGAACTCCGGCTGAGCAGCACTCTTCCTACCTGCCAAAGAGGAGCATCCTCGGTTTTGAGACTCGGTGAACACGGAAAGAGTCCGACATTTGTTACTTCGAACGCTGCGTCGCGAGGCTTTCCGAGCATGGAACTGAAGATGATGGAGACGTCTGGCAGATTCCTGAGCAGTGCAACAGTTGTATAAGGCTCTCCAGAGGGCGAGACGTTGCGGAGGTAGTGTTTCATAACTTGCGAAACTTGCTGAGCTCCGGGCCATACATCTATCGAACTAGGATCCTGCCGTGTGAACCGCGCTTTGGTGGCATCAAAATAAGTTCCAATAGCACCATCGGAGACTTCACGAGGTAGCTTGAGCCATGGCCGTAAGCTGATTGGTATAATGCAAGTGAGGGCCTCCACGGTTGGTGGAAGGATATTGAACAGGACCGTGGCGATGATGGATGACAGGGCCGATGTGGCTGAAAGGTTCTTCTCTTTGCAGTCCTGGAAGAAGGCCTTGGAAGCGCTCGGTGAGAGATAAAGAGACGCCCAGTGGGACTTGCAAGGGGTCTGGATGGAGTGTCCCGTCCACTCTTTGAAGTTGGTTGTGGGAGGGCTGGGGGAAGTTGGGTTAATTGGCAGGGGATGCAACTCTCCAAGAGGTGGGAGAACTGCGGCGTTCTCATCCGGCACCACGGCTACCTCAGTCTTGTATTCGGGTGAAGAAGAGGGGGAAGCAGCCTCTAGAGCATTACGGAACGCGTTGTGGAAAATCAGACCAGAAATTCCATCGCCAATGGCATGATGGTAGATGAAGGAGGCCGTGAACTCCTTCTCCGCATCTGAGTCTTGCAGAATAATCAGGCGCCAGAACGGCAAGGTGCCGTATTCAGACTTGAAGCTGGTGTTGTGCTGATTCTCAAGAACTGTATCGAGTTCTTTGTCTTCCCCTTCCTTACCACCGGGTTGGGATCGTTTGAGGAAGGTGATGCTCCGAGTGAGATCGATTGAAGGTAGGGATGCGAAGTACGTATTGGGGGTGGCTTCATCGACCGGGATGGCGAACAGTATACGATGCTTGCGGATCACATCACCTGCCGCTGCGTAGATGAGACGGCGTAGGTCGGATGTGGGTGGGGACGAGGACTCAGAAAGTTTGTAGTGGGCGGAGAGGCCAACATTGTTGAAGAACCCTAGATGGTGGCAAGATGCTGAGACTTGCTCGAGTGTGCCTGGGGTTATAGCATTAGATAGAGGACGATATTAAATCGGGATTTGCTTGATGGGGTCTGAAATACCTAAAGGCCGCAGTTTTTCGAGTTGTTGAATGTCCGCCATCCTGTCGAGTAGTTCGGTTTCAGCTTTGTTAGCAAAGGTGATTGCTCGGAATAAGTCGATAGTTAAAGCTACGCAAAACGAGCTCGCTGAGTCGGATGTTTGCTGAAATTAGGATTCGAGCGGAATGAAAAGAGGCGGATGTGGAAACGCATCCCAGTATTTCAGCTCAACCCTGGTCTGAGGCACGAACCAGCAAGAATTACTAATGCCAAAACTACCCGTTACCCAATCGAAGAGATTGAAAGACGGTTTTCCCATACTCGGATGCCCGGATGCATACTTGTGCGTGCGAATTGCATGGACCTCAGCCTTTTTTATTGGGGTTGCCTGCCCCCTGTTCTGCCTCAAATGTGCTCTAATCCCTAGCAATCACATGGTGGTCGGTTAACCGCCACGAAGTACTAGCACGCATCATGCCCACTAGTCTCGTAATCTGTATCATCATGACTTCTGGATCGCGCTATAGGATTTTTTCCCGCCATCACCTAAGACGGCATGGCCGGCTTGCTTCGGTTAGGCTCCTTGTGATCGCGTTCGTGGGCTCATGCCACGTCACTAGATGAGCTATTTGTAGAGGAATAGAGGACTTTCTTTACCTGCGCATCTACTAGTAAGCGTTCATATCATTTGCCTTTAGTCCAGTCCCACATCTGCAGTACGAGTCATCATTGTCACACAAAATCTATCGTTCCATCTGCATATTACTGGACTTGACCACCTATCGCTTTGCCAATCAGCAATGCATTGATCCCCAAATCACAGCCTAAATCTGCGTGGTGGACCATCACTCAATCCTAAAGAAGATCTCTCAAGGTCATGATGGAGTTGCATTCTACAGATGGCATCCCCGTTCGTGGCCGTGCCCCGAGCGACAACAACTCCTCGACCAATACTTTGCACACCAAGAAAGTTAGGGAGATTTCTCGTATCATCTTGGATATCATCTTTGAGTATGCGCTCAACAAATTTGACGATTCAAAAGACCGATTGGAGGGGGGTGCGTATAACTTCCTGCCGATCATTGACCATTTCGTCGCGGCAGGGACGCGGGTAGAGACATGCCTCCCCGCATTCCCGTTCAAGTCGGCAAACAAGGCCTACAAGGTGCTTGGTAATCTGCCCGACAAGGCAGAGGAGCTGGCCCTCGATCGGTTGAATACCATGTGCTCGCGCATACGGGAAGTGTACTCTCCTGGCGCACAAGTTACCATCATCTCGGATGGCATCACATACAATGGTATGTTTGCGATACCAGATCGACCCAATCGACCCAGAAAGTGGCTAATATAGTTGCGCTTATTAGACTTGTTGTCTATATCTGATCTAGATACTTGGGCTTATGGAGAGGCGCTACGCAAAATGGCCGTCCGCAACAAGTTCAATTACATCAGCTTTTCTAGAATGAGAGACCTGCTCGATTTCCCTCTACCGCAAAAGTTGACAGAAATCACATACGTCGCTAACTGTACCACCTTCCGCCGATTGCTCCTCAACAAGCACGGGAGAATTGACCTCGACATCGACCACGAGATTGCTACGAATCCCGATACGAAGCTGACCTACCTCGGATACAAGAGATTCTTGGAGTCTGATTTGAAGCACATCTTCCCCCGGGGGGCTGATCGAAGTGCAAACAGCTATAGGAGGGACTGCAAGTATCTTGCCAAGCAGATGTTGATACGAGGAGACGTGGGTGAAACGATAACTAGTCTGTGCTGTCCAGTCTCTTACTAATTCCTTCTCGAAAGGCCTTTGCGCGGGCGATCAAAAACGCCTTTCCCAACCATTTGCGCCTTTCCATCCACGAATCGGTAGCCGGTAACAAGGTGTCAATTTGCCTGCTCAACACCAAGACCGGATTCACGACTCCGTGGCACTGCAGCGTCGCTCAGCTGGTGCATGGGGAGTGGATCAGCGCTCCTATGGGCGAGTTTATCAAGGACGACAGGCTGGAGCTCGTGTACGCAGACGGCCGGCCCAGCTACTTCAAGGAGAAGCCGCGGGAGAGGGACGGCCTCGGCATCAGCGAGGCAACGGCAAGCTACCTCCAGGAAGCCAAACCACTCAACGCAAGTGGATATCTCAGTGGAGCACGTACACCTGGTATTGCCTCACCCTCTACGGCCCCAAGCAGCGATTCCTCTGTCTTATCACTCTGCGCGACAGCGGAAGGCAGCGCAGCCACCACACCAGAGATGGAGTCTCCTCCCAGCCTCTCATCGACCGATTTGGAGGTCGTTGTGAAGGACAAACTAAGCAGTGCTGCATTGTCGGAAGAGACACCTGAGACTGCTTCGATACCATACGGCAAAAGGCTCATCCCTCAGATCATGGACAGCCTGGCTGCTGCCGAGCCAGAGCGTGTCGTTTTCTCACTTACGACGCCCTCCGGCGATTCACTCAAGTTTAGGCACATTTCAGCTCGTACCTTCACCAAGGCTGTCGACAGGACCGCTTGGTGGCTTCACAACCAGGTTGGCAAACCCAACTGCATCCAGCCTGTGGGCTACATCGGGCCGCGTAAGTTGAGAGAAAAGGCCCTTTTCGAGTCATGAGTACTGACCTTTCGATTTGCAAAGATGATCTGCGACACGTTCTGCTGACCTATGCGTGCGTCAAGGCTGGCTTCGCGGCAAGTTTATAACAAATCACTTGGCCTCGCCATGCATATCTTCAGCTGGCTAACGCAGCAACACGACGGCAGGCCATGTTCCTCTCACCCAAGAACAACATAGAAGGAGCACTAGCAGTCCTCGAGGCAACGAAATGTAGCATCTGGGTCAACGCTAGCGAGGCGTCCCCAGTCCCTCTGGTCAACGAGGTCCTGCAAAAACACCCCATGACAGTTCTGCATCTCCCTCTTCTCGACGAGTTGCTCGATGCCACATCTACCGAGCCTTTTCCGTATACCAAGACGTTTGAAGAAGCCATAAATGATCCGTTCTGCTTCCTGCATACGTCTGGGAGCACGGGAGTGCCCAAGCCTATTCCCTGGTCTCACGGGCTAATTGGCACCATGGATGCGGTGCGACTGCTGCCACCTGTCGAGGGCAATGATTTGCTCCCATGGACATCCGACTGGGAGGCAGGCAATAGGATCTACTCATCATTCCCCATGAGTCACGTACGTAACTTGCTATTTCCACAGTGCTATGACAGAGAAAATCTCGTTGGCTGACCATAACGACGGTAGGGTGCCGGCATTATCATGGATATTCTGATGCCCGCCCTCTTTAACTTGCACTGCATCTTAGGTCCCTCAGGAGTTTTGCCCAATGTCAATCTCGTGGAAACTCTTGCAGAGAATGCCGAGATTGATATCTGGAGCATGGTACCGTCCCTTGTTAATGAGGTGGGCGAAACGCCTGAGGTATTGGCAAAGCTTAAACCGTCCAAATTTATCTGTGCCTCTGGCGGCCCCATCAGCCCAGTCAGCGCTGGCAAAGTAAACGAGGTAATAAGAGTGCTGAACCTGACCGGCACAACAGAGGGCCTGTTTATTGGAAACCTCGTGACACAGAGGGAGGACTGGTTCTGGTTCTGCTTCCACCCCTACTCCGGCTTCGAATTCAAGGAAGTCGAGGAGGACACCTACGAGCACTGGGTGCATCGCAACGAGCACTGGTCCCTGTTTCAGGGCATCTTCCACACTTTCCCAGACAAGGAATCGATCAACTTCAAGGACTTGTATATGAGGCATCCCACCAAGCCGAATCTGTGGGCCTTCAAGGGAAGAAGCGACGATCTCGTCGTACTGTCTAACGGGTACAAGATAACTCCTCTGGAAACGGAAGGCTTTATCACAACCCACCCTGCAATCGATGGATGCCTTGTCTTCGGGACTGGAAAGCCCCAGGCAGGCCTGCTTATCGAGTTGAAAGACCCGTCACACAAGACCGACGTGCTCCTCGAAAGCATTTGGAAAACGGTCAAGAAGGCCAACTCCATGTCTCGACTTAAAAACCAGTTGCTGAAGGACTTTGTCACTTTTGCAGAGGCCGACAAGCCCTTTATCCGCACAGACAAGGGCACGGTGAAGCGATCCGCCACCCTGGCGCTCTACACCGACTACATTGAGCGTTTTTACAGCTCACGTAGTGAAGGTCTCGCCGGCGCTTTCCTCGTTGACATGAGCTCGACCGAGTCAATCCAGGACTGTATCCGTGAGATCCTCGCCTCTTCACTCCCCGAGGCCAAGGAAGCCTCTCCAGATACGGATCTGTTTGATCTCGGGTTGGACTCCCTCGGCGTCTTTGCGGCCATCAAGACAATTCGGGCAGCCACGGGGCTAAGTGAACAGATTGCTCCTCGCCACATTTACGCCAATTCCACTATTTCCAGTCTCTCTGCTGCCGTCTCACGTCTGGCAGCCGAGGCGAAGAGTGCAAGTGGAGCGACTTCATTTAACAAGCTCATCGACGATGACGTGGCTAAGATGCAGAACATGATTACCCAGCACCAGGCGCGTCAATCATTTCGCTTAAACGCATTCGACTATGTCAACCCGAACCATGGCATGGGCTTGACCTTCTACTTTCCACTGCGTGAAGGAGTTAGTTTCAAGCAAGTATTCGCCAACCTACAGGAGGGTCTCAACCGCACATTCGATATGATTCCAGCTCTCAGTGGCAAGGTGATGAACTGCTCGGAGCAAGAGATTGGCTTCACCAAGGGAGACCTCTGCGTCACGATTCCGCCGCTTTCCATGGCAGGCTCTGTCCGCAATCGTCTGGTCTACAAAAATCTCTCTGGGATTCTTCCGTCTTTCAACAAGTTGCGAGACGCAGGCTTCGCGCCGTCTGCCTTCAAAGACAGTCTTGTTCTACGAGATGACCCGTTCCCCAAAATGCCCGCCGATATCTTGATCGGACAAGCCAACTTTGTCTCAGGTGGCTGTATTCTCGCCGTCGACCTGAATCATTGCTGCCTCGACGGCCTCGGTGTCATGGTCGCTCTCAAGGCCTGGGCTGAGAACTGCAGATACCTGCAGGGCGATGAGTCGGCGACATGCCACTGGTATGACCCCGAGAGCTTCAACCACAGCTTGCCAGAGGTTATACACGAGCAAGGAGGCTGGGCTCGACCGCTTCACGAGGTCGATCCTAGGACATGGGGTTTTCTGCCATTCTTCCCCCCCGACGACGAGAATCAGACCAACGGTGTACCCGCCGAGAAGGCGACGGAGACTGATGACAAGCGTTTCGTTTCCGACAAGGTTTCAAAGAAAGGAGCTCTCAATCCTCGACCTATTTTCCCTCTACACTCTGTCTGGCCATTGCCTCGAGCTGAGAGATGCCTGAAGACGACCTTGTTCCTGATCAAGCCCGGCAAGCTGGAGGAGATGAAGCGGCATGTCATGGCCGACCCCGAGGCCAAAGGGGTCATCACGTCCATCAGCGATATTGTGCAAGCCTTCTTCTGGCGCGCCGCTATCAGGGCACGATACCGCGTGGCCAAGGAGGTGCGCAAGCAGACTTTCGGACCTGACGACATGTCCATTCTCGAGTTGCCTACCGACGGCCGCCCGTATTTCTCCTCCCAGCTGCCATCGACGTACATGGGCAGCCTGCTTATCTTGAATCGATCCAGCATGCCTGTAGAGACACTCTGCTCCCCCCAGACAAGTATTGGACGCGTCGCGTACCTGCTCCGCCAGTCCGCCGCGCGCATCAACCCCTCGCTCGTTCACGACGCGTTTACGATACTGCAGTCCCTTCCGGACCACAGCAGGTTCTCGACCGCCAACATGGGCCTCGAGCATATGCACGCCATGATCTCCAATATGATGTTATTCCCGACCAGCGAGATCTGCTTTGGAGACAAATTCTTCGCCAACGGAGGTTTGCCTGAGTCGATGCGGCCGCAGCTCGAGCGTGGCAATGGCCGTTTCCGGTTCCTGGTCATCTTCCCCATGAAGAAGGATGGGGGTGTGGAGCTCGTCTTGGGCACGCACCCGGAGGAGTTGGAGATGTTCAAGACGGATGAGGAGTTTACAAAGTATGCGGATCTTGTAGACTAGTTGCTAAATGTTCATTGGGTTACTGTCGTTGCATGCAAAGGGCCCCCTTGTAACTATGCCTATGACGATCAGTGTCTCAATCAGAACATATCACCCTATGCCTCTGTCCATGCGGAAACTTGGCCGAAATGTGTCTGTGACCCTGAGAGTCTGGGGCCAAAAGATAGTGCGGGTGTGGTTCCCGAGCATCCCCGAGCTTTGCAGAATGAGCAAGTTATTTCTAATTAGTCGACAAGGATTGCAGAATGAGCAAGTAAGCGCGGCATTTTTATTATTCACTCGATGACTTGAGCTGCTCTTTTCTAATCCATACTTCGTAGGTACGAACGTGATTGAGAAGAAAAGACACCCTACCAGTGGCATGCAGCTCATACATTCATCTACGGAAATTCTCACATCTTACAGTCTCAGGATCCTCGTCACTTTCTTTGTCACTCCTCCGCCGAGCATTGAAGCATCGGTCCTCTGTCTTGGCGCACAGATTGAGCAGACCATGAGATCCCTAGCCGACGCTTGCGTCAGCGGCCAATCCAGTTTCTACACCGCCCTGGACAATGACGAAAATTCCAATCTCCTCACTGATGACAACGACGATGCCAACGTCGACGTTGACCTTGACGACCCTACCCCGGCTACCGATGTTCAACCCGGCGTCCAGAACATTGAAGCCGTGACTGTAGCATGGACCACTGGCGCCCTGGTCTTCGCCTATATCATGATCTGGCTCACGTACTTCATCGAGGGCATCGTGTCAGGCACTACGGGTATCCTAACTCCCTACGTCACCTCCGCCTTTGCCTTCCACTCGCTCACGCCTACCGTTGGAATCCTGAGCAGTATCATCGGTGGCGTCACCAACCTCACTCTCGCCAAGGTTCTTGATGTCTTTGGTCGCCCACAGGGATACCTATTCTGCATCTTGCTTGCCACAGTCGGGCTTATTATGATGACTGCATGCAGCAGTGTCCAAGCCTACGCCGCCGCCCAGGTCTTCCAGACTGTTGGAAACAATGGTATCCAATACAGCTTGACCGTCTTTGTTGCCGACACTTCTTCACTGCGCAATCGTGGTCTGATGCAGGCCTTGGTCAGTTCTCCGAATCTGATTACTTGCTGGTTGGCTGGTCCGATATCCTCGAGGTTCCTGAAGGGACCTGGCTGGCGTTGGGCGTTTGGCATGTTTACGATTCTCGTGCCATCCATTACCATTCCGCTTTTTAACCTCCTGTGGAGTAATTACCGCAAGGCTAAGAGGCTCGGTCTTGTTCCAGAGAGCGACAGCGGAAGCAATCGCACAGCCTTGCAGTCCTTTCTCCACTACTGCTGGCAGTTCGACGCTGTGGGCCTTGTTCTGCTATCCGCCGGCGTTTCCCTTTTTCTCCTGCCGTTCAATCTATACGCAATACAAGGCTGGAACTCGCCCCTTGTCGTCGGAGCGTTGATAACTGGCACTGTCCTCATTATAGTCTTTGTTGCGTGGGAAAGATGCTATGCCCCCATCACCTTCTTACCCTATTCCCTCCTTCTTGATCGTACCGTCTTGGGCACTTGCATTCTATCTGCGACGCTATTCATCAGTTTCTGGTGCTGGAATAGCTTCTTCAGCTCATACCTGCAAGTCGTGAATGACCTTAGCGTCGAGAACGCTAGCTACGTGGTGCAGTCGTATACTGTCTGCTCAGTCGTCTGCGCCATCGCGGTTGGCGCCCTGATCCACTATACTGGACGCTTCAAGCCCGTCTGCCTCTACGTTGGAATACCTCTGAGCATCCTGGGTTCAGGCCTGATGATGTACTTCTGTAAGATTGAAAGCAGTGTTGGCTATATCATCTTGTGTCAGATTTGTATTTCCATCGCTGCTGGTACCATCATGGTCTGCGACGAGGTTGCCATTCTTGCCGCTGCTTCGCATCAGCATGTCGCTGTCTGTCTAGCTGTGCTGGGGATGTTTGGCAATATCGGCGGCGCGGTCGGCCTGACAGTTGCCTCTGCTATCTGGCAGAATATCTTTCCCAAGAAGCTCATGGAGTACCTTCCTGCTGAAGACCTCCCAAATATGCACAAGATCTTTGCGAACATCTCTACTCAATTGTCATACCCGATCGGGTCCGAGGCTCGTCTCGCCATACAGCATGCTTACGGAGATGCTCAAATGAGGATGCTGGCTGTGGGCACCGCAGTCTGGATCGTTGGCTTCATAGGTGTCATCATTTGGCGGGATCTCAATGTCATTGGCATCAAGCAGAGCAAGGGGCATGTTTGGTAGACTGAATGCAGACGAGTCCAAGTCAAGGGCTCGTGTCGTACACGGCAATCTCACACAGGTTCTAACATGCCAATGAATTTCACATAGAACCTGAAAACCGAGTGCTCACAAGTTTCGAGACGTGGCCCTGCATTGTCGGGAGGAGCTGCATGTAACTGCAGTACTCTGCGGGCGCAACGCCGGCTCCGAAAGCGCAGAGAGCGAGCTCTGCCATTATTCTGCAACAGTCAAGAGTGTAGGGCATTTAATTATTAAACGATGTGTTTTTTTGCTCACCATGCAGCCGCCTTACGTAAGGATATTCCGTTTAGTCTCTCTTCGGTCGCGGCTTTAATAACCGCTTCGGTATATATAAACGTGGCTTTAATTAAAGATCTTGGACATTCGATGTGCAAGTGAAGAGTGCGTACTTGTGGGGGGGTGCGCACGGGGTGGGGTCACGCACGTACGAGTACTAGACAGCAGCGGGGACGCACATCACCCCTTCTTCGTTTCTGCAGTACGGAGTACGTCATAGCTTCTTGCCCACATCAACAACGCCGACGCCTCTCAGCGGCCTGGACAGAGTTGTCAAGACACATTCACTGTCTTCCAAATACACGACATGGCTCCCTCCAGCGAATTGAAGGTCCCCGGCTTCGGCCTCCCCGTCGGCCATCTCCCCGACCCGGAGCACCGCTTCCCCTAGGGGTGATATATGAAGGCGAATTTTTTGAAGATTTTGAATGAAGGATGAATCAAATGAATTGAATTTTTTGGATCTTGATTCAAAGTCTTCAAGCTCCAATT
>JALHBX010001411.1:0-15522 GCA_024340025.1 Tolypocladium tundrense | reverse complement strand
TTATTTATAACCTAGTCTTAAAATTATAAAATAGCTAGCTATAAAATACTTAGTAAAATATTAAGATAAAGGAAGTTATTATTTATAAGCCTAGTATATTATTAATTAATAATACTTTAAGGCTATAAAAGATTAACTTTAAAAAGCCTTCGAAAAGTAATCCTTTTAATAAAAGGTAATATATAATATATTAAGAGATTTAGGTAGTATTTTTAATATAATAAAATAAGCTTAGTTAAAGAGCTAGAAAGCTTTAACTCTAAACTTATTACTTACTATAAAGAACTAGCCTTAGGGCATCTACTAGTAAGTATTTAGTATAAGAATAAAAGATATATAGAACGAGGGGAGGGCGCGGCCCGCGCGCGGGCTACGCGCGGATATATACTATATAATACGCGTACGTAACTCGGGTAGTTATGCCCCGCGCCCGTGCTAGGCATAGCGCACGTAACTATATAGACCCGAGCTAATAGCTCGAGTCTATAATATACCGCCCTGCCCCTAGAAAAAAGTCTCCCCCCCCCTTGCCTAGGGTTACCCTACGTATAGAAAAAATAACCCTACGTATATAAAAAATAGCCCCGCGTATAAAAAATAAAACCCTGCCTTCTTCTCGCGACCTCTTCGCGCCTTTCTTTTCCCCTTAGCTTTAATATTCGTTCTAGCTAAAGCTATAGTCCCCGTCCCCCTCGCCTACTATTCTGCCTTAATCCCGCGCCCTTCCCGCTTCCGTAACGTTAGTATTCGTCCTCGTTAAAGTTATAGTCCTTATCCGCCTTACCCGCTATCTTACCTTAAGCCCGCGTCCTTCCCGCTTCTATAACGTTAGTATTCGCCCTCGTTAAAGTTATAGCACTCGCCTACCTCGTCTACTATTCTACCTTATATCCGTTTCGCCTACTACTATCGCTATACTATCGTCGATATACCTAGTATAACTACTAGCCCTAAACCCGCTACCCTACGCGCGGCCTATACTATCGGCATATACCTCGTCGACGGGGACTTAGACGACGAGGAGAACGCTAGCCCCGAGGAGGTAGCGTATATATATACGCCCTATATCTACGATCTATATAATAATAGCTAAGCCCGCTACTAGCGCGGGCGCGGACGGGCCTACCTAACTTACCGGGAGAAGCGTCGTAGGTGCTTTTAGGAGTAATATCTCTTCGCTACTAACCCCTATCTCCGCCGCCTCGTACGCGATCTATAAGCGCTCTCCGCCCGTAACGCGGCTATTATAGCCCCCGCTATCCTTTATAGCGGTAATACCGCTAGCCGCCGAGCTATCCTTATAGACGACTTTTTAAATCTTACGCGCTAGCTTTATACTATCCTAGATACCGCCCGCGTTACGCCCTGCCCCGTCTAGGACGTATTCTCCCCCGCCCCGCCCGCTATTAAGGGGAGTAATGCGATAATTATTACGCCCTCCGCCCTCGCCCTAGTTATGCCCTCCCGCCGTAGTACTTTTACCGGCGCTAACGTTACGCTCCTATAGTAATAGTAGGCATAGTAATAGGGGCAGGTCGTCTCCGGCCTAAATTCTTTCGCGTAGCGTTATAAGGCCTCCCTTACGCGTTAGGAGGATAATTAGCGCCGTATTCTCAACGCCTAGGAGGAGGACCGCGCCGAGCGGCACTAGGCTAATATAGCTATTTTAAACGCCCTTACGGCGCTCGCCGGTATAGCGGGACCTCGCGCTGCCCCGTCCCCCGCGGGCTATACTGCCCTTATTACGCGCCGCGGGCCGGCTATTCTCGATACGCCGACTCCCTAGCGGCACGCGTCGGCCGTTCGCCGCCTAACCTAAGCTAGCCCCTCCGACTACCTTACCCGGGCCGCCACTAATTAGGATACTTACGAGGACGAGTTTAGTAGACCCGCGATTTAATAAGGGGAGGAAGTTTAGCCTAGCCTAAGGGGATTTATTTTGCTCTTTACGCTTTATTCTACCGCTAATAGCATAGTCTTTATTAACGTTTCGTTAGCTACCCCGTAGTAGCTAGAATTAATTTATATATTTTTTAGCCCGTCGCGTATACGTATATCCCCTTACTTATCCTCGTAACGTATAAGAGCTTCCGTTTCTTATATACTCTTTAATAATTCCTACGTCGGTATAATATAGCCTTTCTATTTTATAAATATATTTCGCCTCTTCCCGCGGCTATATATATTCTTTACTATAAGGATCTCCTCTACCTTGTTACGACCCAGGCTAAACGGGCCACGGGATGGGCCGTTGGTGCAGGCGCTAAGGCGGACTGCACGGAACAAAGGTCGGAACGAGGGACCAATGGGGATGCAATCACTATAGTACGTACCGAGATCAGTAGTGATCCGGAACGGATCACTAGTGATAGAAGCACGATCAGTAGAGAGCGTAGGAGAATCACCAGCGATTCCCCTAGGACCTCTAGGTAATCCACGCAAGTATATAGGACCCCCCAATTTCCTCCCCATAGTATAGATACCTAGCCAGCTATCAACACCATCATTTACTTGATACTTGGTTACGATCTCCGATCTATTACCTACCGTGACACGACGCCCTGACCTTACTGCTAACATAAACCGCCGGTTTATCCCTTGGGAACCCAAACCGTCATACGTTAATAGCTCTTATTCAGAAGGTCATAGCGTTACCCTAAGCAATAACTTGACACTATCAAAATAGCACCTGTAACTAAGCCTAGACCAAGCACCACCTCTCAGGGGAAGGCACTAGTTCCCCCTGCGAAGGCAACCGATAAAATAGAGATTTCTAACGACGAGTCGGATAACGATACTCTAGGATCAAACGACATACTTCAGGACGAAGTTCGATAACTTCGATAATAAATCGCCGATATAATTGCACTTTAGGAAGAATAGACCCGGATATATCAGACCCAGGTCAACGAACTCAATTCCCTCGCGAACACCGCTATCAAGGGCAAGGACCCCAGAGAGGTCCTCAAACCAAAGGCACTACGACCCTTCGACGGCATAATAGGAATACTTTAGCCATTTATCACCTAGATACGAGCGTACTTCATATACTTTCTAACCTAGTTCCGAAACGAAGCTACCAAAGTATACTACGCAGCAGGAAACCTTTCGGGCTAGGCAGCCATATAGTTCGAACCAACCCTACGCGACCACGTCGCTAGCATAATAACAAGAACTTATAAGATAGAGACTAGCAAAATCTTTAATAACTACTCTAAGTTCGAAGAAGCCTTGCGATAAACATTTAGAAGTATAGATAAAGAAAGAGACGCCGAAAACAAACTCAGCAAACTCCGATAGAAAGGATCTACGTCGGACTACGTAGCTTCCTTCCGACAAATCATCTCGAAACTCCCATAGAAGCAGTCTCACCTAATAGGAACCTTCTATAAAGGACTAAAGGAGGATATTAAAGATAAGCTCTACAAGGAAGAGCGACCTAATACCCTAGCGGAGTATATCGCTATAGCTATACGCATCGACGATCGATAGTATAAGAGACGCGAAGAGGAGGTACGCGGGAAAAGGGTAGAACCGAAACCCTACCCGATACTTTAGCAACTCTCGACGAAAGCGCGACGAACCCGTTATACGCTACAACGACACCAGTCTAGGACGAATAGACCTAGACACCACGTAGAAAGGAAAATTCAAGCACGATAAAAGCAAGAAATAGTGCTTTAACTACGGAAAGTTTAGGCACTTCAAGAGTAAATACAAACAACCCAAAAAACAGAACTAGAAGCTAGTAGCAGAAGGTAAGAAGCAACTCAACGCTACTAACAGGGAACCAGCAAACCACGATAGCATAAGCTAGACAGCCTGCTATAACGATAACTACAACACGCACCTTTCGGACAAACAAGGTAGCGGATGGTTCCCTAGGGGATCGAAGACCCTCGCCATAACTAGCAGAAGAGGAATCTCAGGCTCACGCGGAGCGACCGACGGACATAGACTCTAGAAACAACGAGAAGAAACCGAACTACGCAACCGACTAGGAGACCTCGTTCAACCTAATAACGGACCTGAATTCGCATACCCCGGAGGAGTATCTAATAAATAGATACGAGAAAATAGAAAGCAGTTTTAAGAAGATATGCGCTAAATATAACGACTAGGACAACAAGAACGCCACCGATAAGAAGAAGAAAAACGACTTATCGCGGAAGCAAAGGCATAGTCCAAAGCCCTCGAAGAGGCAGAACGACTAAAGGCGTTTAACCAAGCCAGAGAATACCGCATCTCGGACGACGAAGAAAAGACTCCCGAAACCAATAGACAAATACGACAGAAAGCAGCGAGAAACGCCGCAAAAATACTCGCACATATAAAGAAAAGCGAAGAAAGGAGCGCCGACGATACAAGCTCCGAAGACGAAGAATCCACGCCTAGCGCGACTAAGGACGAACGATCGGAAGTACCGACACTATATCGGGAAAACGCGACCCTCGGAGCCTCGCTCAAAGGCAAGGAAACTTAGCAACACGATAACGAAGCAATAGTCGATATCAGAACCTAGATAGAACCTAAACCCCTTACGGAGATATAGCAGTCTGCGATTTTACGATATAACCCAGCACTAAATAGCAGAGACCACGCCATCGCTATCATCGCCATAGATACCATAAATACAATCAAAGGAGATTAGCACCCACCAAGAGAGTATAGAGATAACCCCAAGATCACACCAAGACATAAACTATATGCGTAGATCTCATAGGCCTCTTGCATCTATCTAGACTGCTTCACGCACTTCCGGACCAAAGCACGCCACGACGCATTTCCTACCCGATAGAGGGGACACGTCATTACTAACCCCTACCTAGAAAAAGAACTATACGAGTAGAGGACAACCACTCGGTATCTCTCGCAATAGGTAGTCATCATAGAACTAAACACCAACACCCCCCTCGAATATAGGAACGACAGGTCGATTAACGAAACTTACGACTCACTCACCTACCATACATATATATTCGGAAAAGTATAGGAATGGCACAAATACACGTCAAAGGGATATCGCAAACCGAGCATTCCCTCAGGACTCATCTACGCACCGATATGCGATAGAGAAAGCTACGAAGATTGCCCCTTACCAGGATATCCCGAACACATAAGGGAGAAGGCACGAGAGTAGCATATTAATATACAGGGAATATCGAAATCCTACTACGAATAACGACGAAAAATCGACCAGCAGTAAGAAAAAAGCAGACCAATTCAAACAGCACTAAAACACCAGGAGAACGACAAACTTCTCGATATATACTACGAGAAAGCGGTACTATAACCCGAATATCGCTAGAAGCACGCGGTTAACTACGACATCGCTATCTACCGAAAACACAAAGAAGAGTCCCGGAAGATCTAACGGATGCTTTAGGAACTACACGAACAAGGCTTCGATTTCCCGAAAGCAAAGGGAATAACTAAGCACGAACGCTAGTACTAAGGATTAAAGGACCAGATAAACGAAGAAAAACTCGACATACGCTACGGAGCAAATAAGTGCCCGTAGAAATACGCGATAAACTACGATAACTACTACTACACGAAACACGTAGATAGAAAGAAAGACATTCGACAAAGAATCCAAGCAATAGAGCTTAAGGACTTCGACTTCTAAAATATCGTAAGAAGGAAGGGCCACGTTAAATAATACCGACAAGTCGAGCAAAGATTCGCATTAGAGAACAAGGACAATCCTAACAAGCGACAATATATCTAGATTAAACCCTCTAACTATAAGAACAAAATATACGAGACATATCACCAAAACAACCAGGATTCAAAAAACGAGGCACGCCATCTATAAAAGGGCTACAGACTGGCACACAACTAAATCCAAGGACCCTATGCATAACTACGGCGGAAGGCCGCAGCAAGCTAGTATTAGACGTCTAGATTATAGGACACCGCATACAAGCACTGCTAGATTGTAGCGCAGAAGGCAATTACGTTTCACCCTAAGTCGTAAATCGTTACCGACTCCTATAGAAGGAAAAGACACATCCTTATCAACTATACCATACAGAAGGAGGAACATTCTAATACAACGGCGGACTAGTCAAAACAGAGATTAATCACCTCGACATCGAAGTCCAAGGACATATAGATCACGCCACCTTCGATATTATAGATATATCTAAATATAATTTCATACTAGGATATCTATAGCTATAGGAAAGCAACCCATTAATCGACTAGAGGACTAGCTAATTATAGTAGAACGAGGCTATAATCCCCTAGGATTAAAGGACGAAGAAAGTAAAATTTCACGACGACTTAGTTACTAAAGCAAGGGAATACGAACCACCCCTCTCATACAAGGCGTTACGGGCAACAAAGACCTAAGTAGTAACTAATACGGCTCTATAACCTAGCATACGAAACAAGCACAACAAAGGAAAGTGCAAGCAGATCCAAAGAGTAATTACCGCTCTAAGGAAAGACCTCAAACACATTAACGATAATATCGAAATAGAAACCGACACGAGCCCGTTAGAAGACAGAATAAAGAACGTTCCATAGGAATACCGCAAGTACGAATAGTTATTCGCGGAGTCACTCGAAATAGGACTACCGGAATATAGTCAATAGGATCATAGGATTTACCTCAAGGAAGGTACCATACTATCATTCTATAAGATTTACAACCTCAACGAAAAGTAACTAGAAACGCTACGCGACTATATCGACGAAAATCTAAAGAAAGGATATATACGGCCATCAATATCCGAAGTAGGATATCTAGTTATATTCGTCCTAAAGAAGAACGGAAAACTCCGACTTATTATCGACTACCGACGCATTAACGCCGATACCGTCAAAGACCGCACGCTACTACCTCTCATCTTAGAAATAAAAGATAGGCTAAGCGGGATAAAATAGTTTACGGCGCTCGACCTCAAAGGAGTATATAACCTCATCAAGATAAAAAAGGGACACGAATAGATAACAGCATTCCGCACTAAGTTCGGACTATTCGAATATTTAGTAATGCCTTTTAGGCTTACTAATACGCCGGCAACCTTTTAGAGAATAATTAATAACGTCCTACGCGAATATCTCGACATATTCGTAGTAGTATACCTCGACGATATCCTAATCTTCTCGGAGAACCTTAAAAAATACAAGGAACACGTCTATAAGGTACTATAAGCACTTTAGAATGCGAAGTTACTAGTTAAACTAGAGAAAAGTAAGTTCTATATATAGGAAGTAGACTTCCTCGGATACACTATCGTCCCAGGAGAAATACGAATACAAAAAGACAAAATCAAGGCAGTCCAAGAATAGCCAACGCCTACTAACATCAAGGAAGTACAAAGCTTTATTAGGTTTACTAATTACTATCGACATTTCATTACTAGAATAGGTAGACACGCAACGCCACTCTATAACCTAACAAAGAAGGAAAACACCTTCACATAGGGACCAGAAGCCGAGCAAGCATTCCAAAAGATCAAGGACCTAATCACTATAGAACCAGTCCTTGCGATCTTCAACCTAAGCTCTCAGATCGAGCTAGAAATAGATACATCCGACTACGCACTCGGAGCGCAGATCGGACAGCGAGACGAAAATAGGAAAGTCAGGCCAATAGCGTTTTACTCTAAGAAGCTATCCGGCGCGGAACTCAACTATCCTATCTACGACAAAGAATTCCTCGCAATCATTAACGCCTTTAAAGAATAGAGATACTACCTCCTAGGAAGTAAACACACGGTTAAAGTATACACTAACCACAAAAACATCGCATACTTCGCTACGACTTAGCAACTCAATAGACGACAAATCAGATAGGCTAAATATCTCTCAGAATTCGACTATAAGATTATTCACCGCAAAGGATCCGAGAATAGACGAGCAGACGCCCTCAGCAGAAGATATGACTATATACAAGGAACTCCTATCGCAACGGGACAACTCCTCGAAATAAACGAAAACGGCAACTACCAGCAGAGGCAGTTAAACATTATATTCAAGGTATAAGATAACGACCTAACATTCCAAAAGATCAAGGAATAGACTAAGAAAAACGTCACGAACATTCAAGAAGTACTATACGGATGCGACATAGAACACTCCGAAGTACCGATATATAGGAATAAGATATAGTTACCACCGCTATTACGGGAACAAACTATAAAAGAATTCTACGAATACCCGACATACGGACACCAGGGAATTAGAAAGACAATAGAACGAATCCGACAAAGATTCGATTTCCCCAGAATCAAGGAAGAAATCACGAAAATCATTAATAATTACACGCTATGCGCACGAAGCAAAGCATCGCAATACAAGCCATATAGAGAACTGCAACCATTACCGGTACTAGTCAAACCATAGGATTCAGTGGCTTTCGACCACATCACTAAGTTACTACCGTCAAAGGAACCTATAACAAAGGTTGCCTACGATAGCATCTTCATAGTAATAGACAGACTCACAAAGTATAGGTACTTTATCCCATACAAGGAATCAAGCAATGCAGAAGATCTTGCATATATATTCCTACGAACTATCGTTAGCAATCACGGGTTACCTACGGAGATTGTCTCGGACAGAGGAACTACATTCACAGCGAACTTCTAGCAAGCATTAATAGCACAGCTTAGCACGAGGCACAAGCTCAGCACGGCCTACCACCCTCAAACGGATAGACAGACCGAACGACTCAACCAGACATTAGAACAGTACCTCCGTTATTACATCAACTATAGACAGGATAACTAGGTAACGTAGTTACCAACGGCACAATTGGCTTATAATAGCTCAATTGCGGAAGCTACGAAGGTTTCGCCATCGTACGCTAACTTCGGATACAACCCCGAAGCATACCGCGCAACGTAGACAGGACCACAAGCAGAACGAGCCATTCTATATACAGATAGACTAAAAGAACTTCACGAAGAAATAAGAAAAGAACTCGAATACGTTAGATAACGGATATTAACCTACGCCAATAAGAAAAGATTAAAAGGACTAATCTTTCGGGAGGGAGACATAGTCTACCTACTTCGACGAAACATCAAAACAAAGCGACCAAGCGACAAATTAGATTTTAAGAAACTTAGACTATTTCCGGTTAAGAAGGTTATTTCAAAAACCAACTACGAACTCTCACTACCCAAGACAATAAAGATATATCCTATCTTTCATATTTCGCTACTCGAAATAGTATTACAGGACGCAGAACTACAAGACTGCATCGAAGTCGCAGGCGATATAGAATACGAAGTCGAACAAATACTAGATTCAAGAATAAATAACAAAGAATAGCAATAGCTAATCAAATAGAAAGGCTATAGATACGAGGAAAACACATAGGAACCCATCAAGAATTTAACGAACTGCCAGCCGCTACTACGCCAGTTCCGTCAACGACACCTAGATCGGACATAAGGAAGTCGTCCAGGACTCCCACGGCATTCTAATCCACCACGCCAAAACCACCAGACGATTAGACGTCGATCACTGCCTCCGACTCGCAACGTTCTACCTCCTCTAACTCGTCTAGGGACTTCAGGCCCCGACGAATCATATCTACCCCTTTCGTTTTTACCAAGCGCTTCTACTAGCGCAGACGAGCTAGGCGAGCGAAACGCTTATTTACCGATTGATAAAGGACCGATATCTAACGCTGAAGCTCGAGAAGCTCCTCTTTAGCAAGCTCCTCCTCCTTCTCAATGCGACGCTTCTTAGCGACGAGGCGATTCGCTAGGACAAAATCAGGAAACAGAGAACCAAGAAAACCAGAAGGAACGAACCAACCTGCGGCGAGGGAAATCCCAGAACTATTACATAACCGACCACGACGTACGCATTCGTTGCAACGCGAGATCCCTTCCACTATCTTGCAAGAGAAGCCGCGCTTCTCGCAAAAAGAACAAGGCATCGTTAGGACACCGTTCGCTTCGATCAAGATCAATAGCGCGTGACGATTCTAAGTAGATTCCGCGGCAGCGTTCGAAGGTTTTGACTTACGCACACCACGAGGCATGATATCAGCATGAAATCTCAGAGAAAAATAATAGCATAGGCCACCGTACCTACAAATACGGGCGTAGGACAGGTATTTATGCAGGCGGTCGCAACTGTCGCAGGACTAGGTCTTGGGGACAAGACCGTTAGGAGAGGAGACATCGTATTACGACCTAGGCTAAACGGGCCACGGGATGGGCCGTTGGTGCAGGCGCTAAGGCAGACTACACGGAACAAAGGTCGGAACGAGGGACCAATAGGGATGCAATCACCATAGTACATACCGAGATCAGTAGTGATCCGGAACGGATCACTAGTAATGGAAGCACGATCAGTAGAGAGCGTAGGAGAATCACCAGCGATTCCCCTAGGACCTCTAGGTAATCCACGCAAGTATATAGGACCCCCCAATTTCCTCCCTATAGTATAGATACCTAGCCAGCTATCAACACCATCATTTACTTAATACTTAGTTACGATCTCCGATCTATTACCTACCGTAACACGACGCCCTGACCTTACTGCCAACATAAACCGCCGGTTTATCCCTTGGGAACCCAAACCGTTACATACCTCGTACTTATCTAGATCTAGGTTATCGTTACTTAGGCATAGTAGCGGGTCTAGCCTAGCGTCGGCTAGCGCCTATAATAAGAGCGGGTCGCGCGTAGCCTACTTAATTCGGTCTATATAAAAGGTAAGGTAGATACCTTATAGCGTATCTAGAGTAATGTTTAGGGGGTTCGGGACGGCGACTACCTAGTACTTAGCCTTTAAGTAATTTAACTTCTACGAGGGCCGGTTTAAGGCGATATATAATATATCTAGCTATATATCGTCGCCGATATAGAATTATTCGGCTAGCCTTCTAGATACGTTTATAGAATCTTATTACTTTTACTATACCTACGTAATAGCGGCTTAAGTAAGATCCGTACCCTCTTTTAAGTATTATATAAATATAACCGCCTACCCCTTTAGTAAAGTAATAAGAGCTAGGTAGTCCGGTACGCGCTAAACTATCTTAATATCAAACCTATATAGTATACGATTCGGGCTTATACTAATAACGGATAAATCCCTATTATTAAGCGCGAGTTAATAAGTAAGTAAGTAAGCTACCTAGTTAAGCTAGGAGAATAAGACTATAATATATAGGGCTGCCTATACTTCTTAGTTTATCTACTCCATTCCCCTATCTATCTAGGGGTAGTAAGCTATAGAAAGTAGCTACTATATACCTATATATTTATAGAGTATAGCCTAAAATTGCCTAACCTAGTTAGAGCCTCTATCTAAGATAATATAGGTCGGAAAGCTATAGAACCTCTACTAGTAGTATTTAAAGTATTCTACGTATACCTCTATATCTATCGATATTATTGCCTTAAGCTATATATACTTAAAGAGTCGATCGGTAATAACTATTAGGTATTATAGGTCTTCCCTACTAGCCGCTAGGAGGTCTATTATAAAGTCTACCGAGATTATCGTCTAAAAGCGGTTAGCGATCGGGAGCGGTTAGAGCAATCCTTAGTAGCGCTAATAGTTAATATAACTACTATAGCAATAGCAATTCTAGACGAAACGCGTAATATCCCCTAATATACCTTCCTAGTAAAAGTCCCGCTATAAAAGTTTAAACGTCGCGTTCTTCCCTAGGTAGCTAGCTATTAGCGAGTCGTATACGCGCTAGATAAGGGTTATAATTAGGGGTTCCTATTTTAATACCTATACGCGCCCCCGATACTATAGTATACTATATATAAAAAGGGTATAGTCCGCGACCTATTCCCTCGTAGCGGCTTATAGAGAGAACTTCCTCTAGTTCTCGCGTAATGCTTTAATTTTCTTACTATAGGAAGTATCTTACCGTATAGCTATAGCCTATAACTCCTATATATATAAGTCTTAGAATAGCGCGGCCTCGGCGGGGACGTCTTATATACGTAGCTCGCCCTCTCTAGTAGCGTTAAATAACCCTAGGCTTAGCTAGCTAATTAAGATAGGTTTTATAATATACCCGAACCGGGTAGGTTTATCGCGCTAATCTTAATCCCGCCGGGATAATATATCCGGGCAGGCCGCCTAGGAACTAGGTCGGTATTATAACCTATAGTTAAATAACGCGAGCGTCTCGGCCTAGCGCGCTTATCTTTTAGATATCTCCCTTAGTGAGGTAAAGTATTCTAATACCTTATAGTCCGTTAGAACTATAAATAGCATAGAGATACTTCGGAATTCTACTAATTAAGCTTTAAGGTATATAACTATAGCAAGCAATTCTTTATCGTAGATTATATAATTCCTCTCTATAAGCTAAAGCTTTTAAGAGTAGTATGCTATAGGCTATAGGGCGCTGGCTTAGTCTTTCTATAAGAGATATCTACTAATTGCCTCCCCTAAGTAATCGGTCTTAACTATAGTCTCCTAGTCTAGGTCTTATTACGCTAAAATTAAGTATAAGGTAAAAGCAGTTTTAAGCGTATCGAAAGCCGCTTAGTATTAGTCTAACTAGGTAAATAGAATATTCTTACCGGTTAGGGCCGCGAGGGGGGCCGCGATATAAGAGAACCGGGGGATAAAGTCGCAATAGAAGTTCGCGAACCCGAGGAAGCTACGTATACCCTTAACGCGTATTAGGGCCTCCTAGCTAGTAATCGCTTTAATTTTAGCTAGGTTAGGCTAGACCTCTTTCCTAGTATAAATAATAAATCCTAGGTATTTTACCTCCTTAACTACGAACTCGTACTTATCGAGGTCGAGATATAAGCCAGCCTCCTATAGCTTCGCTAAGACTATATAGACTTTTTTCTAGTAATCCGCCTACGAGGCGCCGGAATAGATAAGGATATCGTCGAGGTAGGCTATTACGAAGTCTCCTAGTATATTTCTAAGGGCATTATTAATATACCGCTAGAATATAGCTAGCGCGCTAGCGAGGCTAAAGGGGTAGACGAGGTACTCGAAAAGGCTAAATCGGGTATAGAATACTATAAGGTATTCGTCCCCTTTTATAACGCGTAGCTTATAGAAAGCTATATATATATCGACCTTCGTAAACTACTTAGCACTAGCGAGGCTCCGAAATATCTCCTTAATAAATAGTAGAGGGTAGCGATCCTATTCTATAATCTTATTAAGCGCGTAGTAGTTAACGTAGAACCTCTAACCCCCCCCTAGCTTTTTAACTAATAAGATAGGCGCCGCTATAGGCGACGAGCTTGCCTTAATCTAGCCCTTATCTATTAACTTAGTTATTTATTTCTATACCTCGAGGAGTTAGTTACGCGGTATATTATATAAGGGGCCCTAGGGTAGCTCTAGGATAGAGCTATCCGGTACCTTCTATAATCGAATATAATAATTATAACTCCCTCGGTATAAGGGTAAGGCGTCGGCTCTCTCCTTATCGAATAGGTCCCGGAACTATATAACCTTAGGGGGAAGTATAGCTATCCCCTTCGCTAGTATAGGGACCTAGAGGTATAAGATAGAGGTAATTTCTTATAAGCTCGTCGCTAGTAATTAATAGTCTACCTACTTCCTAGCCTTCTATTAGACTATAGCGGTAAAGGTAAAGCCTAATACTACCGTTATTAGGTATACTACCTATCTCGTCTCGATCGATAGGATAACTAAGTCGCCCGCCGAATATACTACGAGTTACCATATCTTAGCTCGTAGTATAATATCGTGCCATGCTATCTAGGGTATACCTAGAATTAAGTCCCGGGCTAGGCTAGGTATTATATAGGCTACGATAGGTAATTCCTATCTATCTATATCGGCGATAAATCGTACGATATATTAAATTATTAAGTTCTTCTCGAACCTTCGATTCCCCTTACGCGTAGTTATAACGGCTATATATACCTCTCGGCGCTCTAGTAGCGGTATACGTTCGAGTTAATAGCGCTATATAAATAAGTCGCTTATTATAGTATAGTAGTTATAGCTACTATCCGCTTATACTTTAATAAACTAGGCTAAATTAACTAATACTAGGAGGAGGAATAGTAAAGAGTCTATATTCCGCGTAATATCCTTAAAGTAATCTACTATCCCGCTATCTATCTACTAATAATGCCTCTTAGCCCCTAGTATAAGTCTTCCTACGGGGGCCCTTCTTTTCCCTATTAGTTACTATCCTCGTCTAATATATTATCAAGACGCGTACTCGTCGCCTAGATCGAGGGCTATTAGGCGTTACGTAACGCTAGAAGTAACTAACAATCTCGTACGAGGTGCCCCGACTTACCGTAATATAGGCAGCTCCCTTCCGCTCGCTATATTTTAATAACGTCCTAGTTTACCTACTTCGCCCGCTTCTTCTCCTAGCTCGGCTACTTATTCCTCGTATACTAATACTACTTAGACCTAGTAGCGTTAACGCTAGTTATTAGCGTATCGCTATCCGTTTATGCCTTAGCGGGCGGCAGCGCCTAGGCGTAATATACCTTATCCTTTAGCTAGAACGACTCGATATCGACCGCGATAGCCCTAATACGGAGCACGGCGGTTACGTAGTCGTCTAGTAAGATATCCCGGCCTATATAGTAGTATCTAAGCTCTAGTATAAGGGTATACTAGAGGCGCATTACCTTAATCTCGCTTGCCTATTCGCCTACGCCTATAAGTTCTACTTTAGCCTCGAACCGCACTACGAAGTCCGAGAAGGATTCGTTAGGTCGCTATATAATCTTTTCTAGCTCCGTTATAGCGATCTATTAGTAGTAGGGGTCCGAAAAAATTATATTAAGGTATTATAAGAAGCGCTCGGGATTATATCCGTAGGCATCGCCTCGTTCGAAAAAGGGTATAACCTTAACCTAGACCGCGGGCGATAAGTTCTAGAAGATAAAGGACTACTAGTCCTAATCGTCGCTAATAAATATCCGGTCGGAGTAGAGTTTATACGCTATAAGAATCCTCTAAGCGGAGAAGAGGTTCTTATTACTATCGAACGGGGATCTTATTAAGAGTAGCTTACGCTTCGCCCGTTCTATAAAGAGGGCCATCTATCGTTAAGTCTCGTTCGCCCGTTCTATAGTAAGGATAGTTTCCCGTTAGGCCTCGATAACCCGCTAAAGCTCCTTGACCATATTAGCCGAGGTATTAAGGGGCTATAAATCTATAAGGGATATCTTTTATATATAAAGAACTAGCCTTAGGGCATTTGCTAATAAGCGTTTAGTATAAGAATAAAAGATATATAGAACGAGGGGAGGGCGCGGCCCGCGCGCGGGCTACGCGCGGATATATACCATATAGTGCGCGTACGTGACTCGGGTGGTTATGCCCCGCGCCTATGCCGGGCGTAGCGCACGTGACTACATAGACCCGAGCTAATAGCTCGAGTCCTTAATACTTACCTTTAAAAGACTTAAAGGAAGTAAATTAATAAAAATATTTAAAGAAAAAGCCTAAGTATTAATATAAAAGTTCTTTTTAATATTAACTCTAGATCTTTTTAATATAAATTAAGATAATACTTTTAATAAAGCTAGCTCTTTATAATTTTATATT
>JALHBX010001387.1:0-18359 GCA_024340025.1 Tolypocladium tundrense | reverse complement strand
GCCCGGGACTGGTTGGGCTCGGTGTCGTATTCGCAGGGTATCTTCCGGCTGCTGCATCGGTGGCAGACGGGTCGCTCGCCACTGCACTGGACGGACGGACACGGGCATCAACATAAAGTCCACGGGTAAGGCAGCAGGGGCAGGGGTACGGATTGACCTTTGTCTTTGCCCTTTGACACGCCGCGCAGGCGACCAGGACGGCAGAACGCTTCGGCTTCTCTGCCGAGGGGGCAAAGCCGCGTATATCATCGCTGGACCGGGCTGGAAGTAGAGGGCGGAAGGAGGAAGCCATTGCTTCTCTGAAGGGAGATGGGCGAGCAGAGAGCTTTGCTTGTATTGTTTTCGCCACTGTTGCTAACGGCCGTTGCGATAATGGTGGGAGGGGGAGGGGTCCATGTCCAACAGACTACGCACTTGTTGTCATCGTGATGCAACAATTGAACCACCCGCCTATCGTACGCCCGCGGTTTGCTGATTACGGGTAAAAGATGCACCATCTTCCGTATCCTCTGCCTCGAGCGCGCAGGGTTCGTATTGGATCACCTGGCGCCCAGCAGCAGCCAGGAGGGCCTTGCTCTCGGGGAATCCCAGAGCTGCGTTTGAGGCACTGGGCAATGGAGGGGCTGTACAGGCACCCCAGGCACCTCGGGACTGAAAGATGGCAACAGCCACAGACTGAAAGACAGAGAATGGGTTCCAGGGCTGGAAGGAAGCACCTCTCTCTCAACCCGGCCATACGCGACAGACTGGGCAACAGGGGCAGCTGTCCCGCAAACCGGATACGTCCGTGTCAAACGCCTTTGCTGCTGACGCAACTATGCCTTTCCTCGCCATCCATCTTCAACCAGAGCCACGTTCTAATTCGGAGACCCTGAAGAGATTAATAATAAACGCAGTGGAATGACAGCAAATGCCCCTCCACAACGGAGCCCTCCCACTAGCTCCGGCGGATATGGCAGCATCCAAACTGTGAGTGCGTAAACGGCTGGCCAGCTTCAGCAGCTCCTTGCTAAAGGAAAGGGCAAACCGTTGGAACATGAATTTGCCACAGTACTCAACGCACTTCGGAGTTGGGCCAAGGAGGTTCTGCGGCTTCCGAGTCCGTCAGGTAGGTACGGAGAGACTCTGTACAATCGCCACCTCGAGTGGCGGCTATTCCATATTCGGTTGTGGTCACGTGAAACGCCCCATTGGTCCGAATCTCAGGAAGGGCATCGGCGACGAACCTCAGCGTCGCCAGCCTTCGACGAGACGGCCCATCGGACGGAGCACTCCTTTGCAGCGTTGGAGGAGTATATCCTAGCTTGCAGGTAGGTCTCGTTCTGACCAGCTGTATGGGTGGGCCAACGGCCGTGGGTGTAGCCAATCGTCTCCGTCCCGAGACAGTCGAAGGCACCCGAATCTGGCGAATCTGGCTCGGGCCTGGTGATGGCAACCATCAAACGAACCCGAGCACCGCTCGCGAGCACGGTGCCCGTCAACCTCGGTCTCGGACTTCCGGGAGACTCAAAAGGTGCCGACGTCGCCAGTCTGGTGGCAAGCTCTTACGCGACGTCTGGCTCTTCTCGACAACTCGGCAAGCGAGCACGAGCGGGCTTGGTGCCTCGACACTGAGGCGTTTACCGAATTACCATGCATGGCCCCGACGCTGCAAAGCCAAGTGTCAGCGGGGAGAGAAAGATGTTCAATCAGGGGTTGACTGCTCTCTGGCAACTTCCACAGGCCGTTGTTGTCGCGGCGCAGCACGGTGCCAGTCTGGCTCACTTGTGCCAGAAAATTGACGCACTCCCCAGCAAGCCCTCGACCAGACCCGCCCATACCGCGACAGCTAGGTGCCGCTGAGGCACTCGACAGAGGCGGGAGGGAGGCCTTTGCTCCCCCGAAATGGGGTTTAAAAGGAGGCGGGTGCAGAAGGGAAGGACCAAGAAAGAACAGCAAGGCGATAACGATGCTATCCTTGCGCCCAATCCCACGCGGGCAATCCCGGAGCCCGTCTGCATCTCGATACTGCGCTGTTGAACCTCCAACTAAGGGGAGGGGTTGCAGTCGGTCAAGCGATCAGGTGATGTCGCGAATCCTGCAGCTCGCCTTGCGCCCGCCCATGCCGTGGTTCGACGATGCGGCGTCTTGCCCGGTTCCAGCGCGTCTGGCGATGGCCGATTGGTGATGGCCGACTGGTGCATGCTGGACTGCGCCGCATCTCCCTCGCCTTGGTCGCTGTCTGCTCTTTCGTCGTCGTCCGAGACTTCTCGATGCTGACCTGGGACCATAGCCGTTCCGTCTCGCCATGTCCCGGCGCCTCCAAGGCATCTCCACCGTTATCGGCCGGCCGTACCCAGATATAACGCAGGATGGACTGGAGGCTGAAGTTGCAGGTCAGACCCCTCAGAGACCTGCCCGCTCCATTCGCTCTGCCTTGTCAATCGAGACAGGGCTGCTGCAGTGGTGGCGTTTATGGCGGCTTTGAACGGGACTGAATTCGGATGGGCTTCAGAGCTTAATGCTCCACGAAAGGGGCCGCTTGCTTCCCACTGGATACAGGATTGGCCATGCAGCGTCTGTGTTCGTGGAATACCGTGTCGGAGGCTACCTCGGCTGCTCATCCATCTGCTAGCAACGCCTCGGTATACAGGCCGGTCCTTGCCTATTGACGGGGTGCATGGCGCGGGTCGACGTCTGGCGCTGCAGGACCAGGCTTTTCCAATCTCTCCCGAGTTTCGTCGCTCCTCGCCGCAAATGACCATTCACCTGGCAAGGTAGGCCACATGTACCAAACAGGCGCGTGAATCTGCTTACAGCAGAAGGTTTCGGTTTGCGGGCAGATTCCTAGGGTAAAGTGTCCCTGACTGCCTCCCGAGGCGTGATCCGGCGGGAGGCTGATGAAGAAGCGACGGGGAGGTTCTTGGACAAGAATTGACCGCTGGGCCGTGGCCAGCAGCTTGGAGGTTCGACGCTGGCAGCCATGTCTTCTCCTGAAAAGGGAAAGTTGCATGTGTTGGCAGCAGCGGTGCTTGATGATGTTGCGATGGAACAAACTGGCACGGACTTGGGTACAAACGACAAACCCAGCCAAGGACGGGCCGGATTGGCTAGCTTAGGCCGGAGCTAGCTCCGCGTCCTGTGATTGGCCCGCCTCAACCCTCGAGTCGAATCTACATGCTCGGTGCCAGGTAAGTCGCTGAAACACGCCGCTGCTTCTATCCAGAAGACATCAACGGACTTGCTCGGTCGTTGCTCCAGACAACAACCCAGGCCATCGGGCCCCTGAATACCAGTTACCGAGGTGAACAGAAGCCCCAGAGCCCGTGGCCAGGCCGTCTCTTCACCACTGTACTAGCTAAAGTTGCCGGTGTCTCGCTCATGCCCCCTCCCCACATTATATTCCCTTTCCGCTATGCTTTTTGTCAACTTTCCTATCATTCACCTCCGAGCAAATGCATTTCAACGAGGCAACGCTCGCGGATCTACTATGATCCGCTCGGTTCTTCTACATACTCGTCACGTCCGCCGCCACGTCCTGCCAACTGCTTTATCCGACGCCGCGCCATCCGAAATGCCAATACTTGTCTCCTGGACCCGACATGCAGAAGAGACACAAGCCCATACTCCCGGTCCCCAGCGTGCCGCCCCCCGAAGAAAGGGGTACCGCGCCGCCGACCGGGTCGGTCAAGCGCAGGCGCTCCACCATTATCGTAGCCTGCAATAGCTGCCGGGCTAGGAAATCTGCGGTAGGTCGGCCCTCGCGATAGAGGCCTGGGCAGCTCGACTCCCGGGGACAGAAGTGGTGCTTATCGATTCGCTAGTGTGATGGCAACAGACCTGCTTGCATAGCGTGCGTAACGCGAGGCACGACTTGCGTCTACATCTCGGCCAGCCCGCGCGAGACACCAGGCATGGCCATGAGGCGGGAGATCGAAACTCTCAAAAAGGACCACGGCAAGCTGGCGGAGCTCTTGGATATTCTGAGGACAGTGCCAGAGGCCCAGGCGTTCGACGTTCTCAGGTCGCTGAGGCTCACGACCGCGGACCACGCTGACCTCCTGCCGTCCAGCGGCGGCGGGGGCGGTGGCTCCGGCTCTTCCAGTGAGCCATTGCCACGACAAGTGCTCGTGCGACTGCCGACCCACGGAAGTATCGAGTTCAGGCTGATGGTACGGCATGCGGTCGCCTATCCCACCCTGGCGCCCCTGGACGCCGCAGCAGTCGGTATTACACCTCTGCTCGTCGCTGGCCTAGCAAACAGTGCCGCTGCCGAGCTCATGTATGTAAAGCAATTTGTCCTAAACAATCTGGTTGATGCTCCCTTCCCAGAGATGCCTGGATTGATGTAGATGCCCAATATAGCAGCCTGGACGTGTCGCCCACGCCCGCGGCCGCTTCAAGCTCCCAAGCCCCTTTACCAACCTACACCCCGAGTGCCAACTCAGCGAGACCACCAACCTACTGCGACCCGCGGCTAGCCCTGATAAGCATTAGTTCTTGGAGCCGAATTGAAATCACCGACGGGCTCGCGGCCACGTTGGTGTCTCTCTACCTCGAGACTGACCACCCCATCTTGGGTTTTTTTGACGCTGACCTGTTCCTGCAAGACCTCGTCGATCGTCGGGCCCGTTATTGCTCCGCGCTTCTTGTTTCTTCCCTTCTTTCATGGGCATGTGTGAGCTGGATACCACCTGGCTCTCTTGTTGGGAGCATAAGCTGAGAGTCCCCATGCAGCACGCGTACAGCGCTTCCGAACCAGAGGCAGCTTCCATGGGCGAGGCATTCTTCGACGAGGCCGACGCCCTTTGGCAACACGAACAAACCTCGGACTCGCTGCCCACCGTGGCCGCTGCCCAGTTCCTCAGCCTTAGCAGCATCTACAATGGCAATGACGGTGGCTTACCTTACCTGCATCTGGGCACTCAAATGGCCCAGCGAATGGGGCTCTTCGGCCTCCCGTGCCTTGATGTCTCCTCCACGGGGCAAGTCAAAGAGGCGGACCATTGGTTTCGGGCAAGTTCGCATACGGCTTGGGGAATCTTCAACTGGATCACGTAAAATACAACCTTTCCTAGACCGAGAATTGGCGTCTCGTCAATAACCCCATCTAACAGATGTACAGAATGCGGTCCTTCATGTTTCAAGAGGAGGAGCCGGCAGCGAAATACCCTCCCAATGGGGAGCCGCCTGGGGGAGGAGTCCATCTTCGCTCCGACGAGTTGGGCATGGACGGCCTGGCGTCGGTCGCCGTGCCGGCTTACATGGGGCAGACATTTCCGGCTATGTGCGAGTTCTGGGTACTCACCAGCAAGTGGACGTCCGTCTACTACATGCCAGGGGGTCAGCCTGTGCTTGGCCGTGTGCCCTTCGAATTTGCAAACGGCATTTTCCATAAACTACTTGCGTGGGCAGACAACCTCCACATATTGCTCGCCCGCGGGGACCAGAGTTCGCATCACAGCGTCATCCTCCAGTCAGTGCAGCCCCCTCTTTCTCGATTGAGCCCGCAGTACTAACGCAGAGGCAGCATATGGTTTCACGCCTCGGTTCTCCAGCTCTTCCGCCCCTTCGCGCAGGACCAGGCCCTGTCCCCAATCAAGTCCGTCAGCACTGTCGACGGCGACCGTGCAAAGGCTGTCTTCGCTGCATCCCTGAACCAACTCAAGCATCTCACAATTGTGTTCCGTTATACGTATTCTTGTGCTTCTTACGCCATCTTCTGGCATGTTGCGTTACTGTGTGTCGCCAACGCGGTGCTGCAGGACACGCAGGATCCGCTGTGGCGGCCATACTTTATGCTCTGCGTCAACAGCTACTCCGACCTGTTTGGCGCCTTTCGCGTGGCAGAAGGCATCATTAGGGGCCTCCTGTCGATCGCGGTCAGCCAGGGCAGCATGCGGGGAACCGAGGCGCGTGCCCTGGCACAGAGCGTCCAGGCCAGGGGCATCCACCATAGTGATATCGGGAAAATCAGCACCAGTTTCGTCGTCGACCTCAAGCTGGCAATCACTGACCGCGACGCCGCCCAGCTCAAGATTCTGAGTAACAACTTTGACGATCTGACCCTCTTTGACGAGTTTCTCGCAGCCGACCCGATACAGCTGGACAGGAGTGTGCAGCTACCCGACGGCGCGGGGACGCTCCCGGATTGAGTGGGCAAGGTAGCAACGTAACAGCCGTCTAACTAATATTAATTGATAATAAATGTAATTACTATACTACTCAACATATCTCTCAGCTGCCGTCGAGAACAAGCCAGTGCCTGCCATTGGACCGTTCCTTCGACTCCCTTGCTAGCGTTGTTTGAGACAATGGCACCCTTCAGCGTGTCGTGAATGCGAAGCAATTGTGAGGAATCTTCTCAACTACCTATCCCACTGAATGATACCATCATCCTCATCTGGTTTGTGCCCATACCCTTCGCATCTGCTCTTCATGTACAACCTCTAGGATCCTTGTGTTGGCTTGTCTCTTTCCCCCAAGACCAATCGTCATAGGCTTCCCTGCTTCGGCCAAAGACACTTTCTTCCTAGCCGTCCCCAACAATAACTTTGCCTCCGTCGTCCCAGCATGCTTGAACCGTACCGTTGACATTCGTGGAACAGGCCTTCAACGGCCTCAGGTCCCCCACCATCGTGGAAGCTCTTGAAGGGGCCGGCATATGCCCATCGGGACCTATGCTTGTCTCCATTGTTCTATCTAGCTGATCCACTGCCACTACTTCCTGGCCGACTCGGTGGCTTGCTTCTCGTAGCATAGCGCATGCCAGGCGCCCTGCCGCAGACCTGGGACTGTCGCTCTGAAGGCCCCGACGTGCTCTGTCACCTCACGGTTTGCTTCGCTAGGGTTTACATGTCTCAAATGCTCCCCTGTAAAGAGACCGTGTAGCTTACTCTGCTGATGCCTTTGGCCCGAGCGATCTTCTTCACGGCCGTTGAACCGCAAAGATCTGTGGTGTCGACATGAGTCCCGCCACAAGGGTACACTTCAGCGCCGACGATGCGCACCACACGGAAGCGGTCCTCCCCAGGCGGTAAGAGCCGGCGATCCGGAATGAGCCGCTCGAGCCCCTCGCGGCGGAAGTCGTCCTCGGTCCAGAAGTCGATCTCGACGGGCATCGCGCGGCTCACGTAGTCGTCGACTCGGCGCTGGATCGGCTCCTTCCACTTGCCCTCAATGCTCCCGCGGAACTCGCACGCGGCGCTGTCCGGGAAGTGGGAGGCTTTGAGCTCGTCGAAGCCGGGGATCTCGTTCTCGAGGAGGCTTCGCACCGCGGAGCCCAAGACGTGGCCGGCCGTGTGCAGCCGCGAGTACAGGAGCCTCTTTTCGTGGTCAATGGCTTGCTCGACGGCATCGCCGGGGCATATGGCGTCAATATCAGAGGCTTCGGTGAAGCGGCCCATGTGCAACACTTGCCCGTCATTCACGGCGTCCATCCGGGCAGCCCTGACTTGAAAGGTAGGGACGCGCTCGGCGCTGTCGGCATTGGCACGAACAACCGTCATGGTCCCCTCATCCGATGGCTGTCCGCCGCCCTGCGGATGGAAGATGGTCTCCTTGGTCACGACCACGTAGTCATCCTCCGTGGCCTGCTTGAAGAGACATTGGTTCGCCTCCTCTAGCGCCGAGAAGGGCTGGATGGACTGTATCGTTGTATGCAGTCTGAGCAACTTGGCATCGTAGTGAAAGGCCAAGTGGGTTCGAGTTCCTGCCGTCATTGCGACTTTTACGGTATATGTTTGTTCCTTCTTGCGCGTCGCTATTTGCGGGAGGCGCTCTTGAGTGAGTTGTGAGATTCTGACACAAGAGGATGAAGCGATCTCCGCGCCGAGCCATCTATCCAGTTTTTCAGGGTATGTGGGGCGACCGCGCCCTTCGTGTGAACGCCGCTATCATTGTCAAGTGTTTGGCAGTGATCTTCGGTCCTCTATCGAAAACTGCTTCCACGTCCATCGATTGCCTTCTAAGGTTCGGCCTCTTTCTTCAGCCACGTAACTTTCGTTCTTACCAACGCGGCGTCCACTATGCAATACATTCAATTTTGCCAACTCGCAACGCCAAGGCGATGAGTCCATTGCAAGGGACGGCCAGTACCATGAATGGTCTCTCCAAGCGATCAACAGGAAATGTTTCGAAAGGGTCGCTTCCAGATGTGTACCCTTGCCTGAGTTTGTCCCATTATTGCCTGCGAGCTGCAGATTTATATTTATGCCTCCACGCGCACCCGCCTTGGTGGTGCGACGTTGACGCCCGTCCAACCTGGAGCGAGTCTAGAGCGGGGTTGAGCACTGCATCGCCCCCAGCATCATGCCTGAGCCGGCTTCTATCGGGAGACAAACGTGCCTAATGTAATGGCACGTCAGGGTGCTTTTCTGTAAGCCAAGCTCATCAACTGCCACAAGCTCTCGTTGAGGGCCGTCTTCAACTGGCTTGAATTACCCACAGGCTCGAATGGGTCACCCATGGGTTGGGTTGCCCATGGGCTCAGATGGGTCGCCTACACTCACGGGCCAAACAGATTGCCCATGGGCTCAACAAATGGGCTGAGTTCTCCGTGGACCCAAACGGATTCTTCTGCGGCCTCGTCCTAACTTTGAAGACATGCTCACGCGACTGTGTCTTGCACTTGGGCCGCGAAACACCGGCTGTCAATCCTAGGACGAGAGCATGCCAAGATCGGGAACGAAACCATGCATCATAGCGTCCGTATGAAGTACATCCATTTATTAAAGCCCATCCCTTTGCCCCGCGTTGGCAACGTAGGCTCCATTCTTTATGGTGAATGTGACTCCAGCCATAGGCCAAGGTCCAACACGTGGTGCTGGCGCAATACAGCAGCAGAGCAAGTGACAAGCAAACGTGACATCTAGCCAAAACCCCAGTATCAATACCGAGTCTGATGCTATTTTTTCATGACGAAAATTGCGGATGAAATGCGACAACCGCTGCCACCTGCCGTGCTGTGTGCGCGTGTCTGCTCTCAAGCGTATTAGCTTGGCAGTATCCGTAGGTGCGACATACGAGTATTTCGTGCGCGTGAGTGGCTATGACCCTCATTGTTGGCTAAGGAGCCATCCCCTGGTCTTTCGGAAAGTTGAGAGACATGGCTACGGCTATTGACCCCTCTGGGCCTCAGTACATCCCAGGGGTCCATCATTTCCACGGCACCCGCCCGCGCGCCGCCGGGCTGACTCTAAATATCCCAATCACGGGGCCCGACGTTGCAACCTAATTGGCTCAGTTGAGTGGCGGACCGGACGCTTGCTGCACAAGTATGTCGAACACCTTGTCGAATTGGTGACCGACTGCTCCTTTGGTGCCAGCTTCGGAGCGAAACTGCCAGCAACCCCTCCGTGTTTGCCCATGAAGCCGCGGGTCTGTACGATGCCGTGCGACGTCCCCGTGTCCCTGGCTGTCGGCTCTATTGGTAACCCTACGGAAGCGTCTGGTTGCACGTGGATTGGAAATGGGGCGATCCAATTCGACTCGTTGATATCGACTCCGTAATTCATGGGCTTGTGCCGGGGTACTGTTGCCATGAAAGGATGACAGCTGGTATATAATAAAGCTCTGCGGTCCTTGCTGTGCGCCTTCGTCCAGGAGACAGCGACGCGTTCCGAACTTAACAAGTAGTGTGAGTGCTCGGCTCTGGAAAGGGACAATGATTGTTTTCCGACACGCTGCGCCGATCGCGGCGGCAGTGGCCACCCTCGCACACGTTGCCAACGCTGGCAGCCTGGCAGATATCGACCATGTTGTTCTGTTCATGCAGGGTAACAAACCCTCGCTGTAAGTTTAGGCATATCTTCAGTGTGGCTAACAGTTTTGCCAGAAAACCGTGCCTTTGACCATTACTTTGGCACCATGGCTGGCGTGCGGGGCTTCAAGGATGCAAACCTCCAAATGAACGGCAATGTCCCGGTATGGAAGCAATTGACTACCCCGGCCCTGACCACTGATTCCCAGTACGTCACTCCTTGGTATCTCAATTACCTTGGCGGAAACTGGTCCGAGGCGACGCAGTGCATGTCGGCTGGCAGCAACGGCTGGTACGAGAACCATGCCGCCTGGAATTTTGGCACCAACAATCACTGGGCCATGAACAACACGCCCTGGAGCATTGGGTTCTACAAGAAGGAGGATGTTCCAACGCAGTGGGCGTTGGCAGATGGCTGGGTTGTAGGGGACATGTACCAGGTAGGCGATCTGCCACATGTTGAGACCAGCATTCCCAGGCGCGATATGCCTTCTAACAATGCTACACAGGAGTCCATTGTCTCTTCTACCAACCCGAACAGAGTCGCCTGGATCTCAGGCTCCATCAACTCACCTGGCTCACCGCAGCGCCCGGACCAGGGCGGCAACCCTTATATTGACAACAATGAGACCCCCGGTTGCGAAAAGGGCGGTATTAACTGCTATCCGCTGAAGTGGAAGACGTCCGGCGAGTATTATGAGGACGCCGGCGTTTCGTGGCAGGTCTTCCAAGACGCCGACAACTTCGACGACAACCCGTACGCGTGGTTCAAGCAATTCCAAGACGCCAAGAAGGGCTCGCCCCTGTATAACAAGGGCATCAAGGGATCGTCTCTCAAATCCTTTTACGAGCAAGCCGCCAGCGGAACTCTTCCTGAGGTCTCTTATATCGTTGGGCCAATGCAGCTCTCCGAGCACCAACCTTACTCCCCTCACGACGGTGCGTGGCTGCAGAACAAGATTGCCCAAGCCGTCATCAACTCCCCCAAGTACAACAAGACGGCCCTGATCATCTCCTACGATGAGACTGGCGGCTGGTTCGACCATGTCGACCCTTACAGGTCCCCCGACGGGACCCCGGCCGAGTGGATCGACGATCCCTTTGACCAAGTTGGGCACACCTTCATCGGCCCGGGCTTCCGTCTGCCATTTTACATCATCTCGCCGTGGACCCGAAACGGCGGCGTCTACACCGAGCACGCCGACCACAGCTCGCAGATCCTCTTCGTCGAGAAATGGCAGGCCGCAAAGGGCAGGAACGTAACGACCGACGAGATGGTGCACTGGCGCCGAGAGCACATGGGCGACCTGGTGAGCGCCTTTGACTTTGAGAACCCAGACTACACCGTGCCAAACCTCCCGTTCGCCGCCGAGCCGCATCGTAACGCACAGGGCAACTATGACGGGTCGTCTTACTGCCAGTCCAGGTACTCCAAGACCCGCCCGGCCGTGCCGTACAAAGGTGACGGCGTCATTGGCGACCTCACGTCGGTGGTGGAACATGGATTCAAGACTGTCCGCGGCAAGCTGACCGAGGGCCGTTTTCTGGTCTTGGAGACAAAGGGCCTCGCTTTGACGAACCCGGGCAAGTGTCGTGCTGATTCCAACGTTTCTTTGACCCGCGCGTCGAAGGGTCACAAACGCGAGCTGCAGCGCTGGGTTGTTCACGCCGTTCAGCTCGGAGGCAGCGAGTTCACCATTCAGAGCGTCGCCGATGACCGGTTCATATGCCAGGGCGGGCTCATGTGCAAGGAGAAGCAGAACGCCATTGTGTTTGAGACTGGCTATGAGCCGAGCAGGGGCTACACCTTGACGCCCAAGGGCTCTGGCAAGTACTTGAATGCGGACAGTGGCAAGAAGCTGCTACTCGACGGTCCTCTCGGCCATTGGCAGATCTTTAGCGTGAGCTATTAGGCAGATGAGTGCTCTCTAGTATGGAATGTTGAAGCAGGCAAGACGGGGGCTGCACAAGATAAGAAGACGCGCGCAATGGAAGATCTCCTCACAATTGGACAGCCTACAGCATGTACTTGGTGCGCTTGCATGTTGTTACATGGGCGGGGATTTCATTGCAATAATCGTGATATTCAATGCGCAACCACTTCTAGGTGCTCAACTTGCCCGGTCCCATTTCCGAAATACTTGTCTAGCTCGCTTTCAAGCTCTCGACCCTCGATGTGGCGCATCTCTTTCGCGCGCTTGACGGGGTTGACCCCGTCGGCGTGTGCACTCGCAAAGATGACATCCAACTCCTCCAAGCTTCGGCCCTTGGGCTCGGGGAAGAAGAAGTAGACAAAGGGCAGGTTGGCGGCGTTGAACACGGCAAACATGACGTACGTTTTGTAGCCCATGTTGGCGAATGCCGGCGGCGTGATCATGACGATCATAAAGTTGGAGAGCCAGTTGGAGCATGTCGATAGCGCGTTCGCCTGGATGCGGATTCGCAGGTTGGTGGTTTCCGCAGGATAGAGCCAAGTCATGCCGAGCCAGCCTGGTCGAGGGTCAGTCAGAGCGGAACAGCTAGCCTCATGTGACAAAGCCTACCCAAAGCGAAGAATATGTTGAACACGAAAAGAAAGACCGTTGCAGTCACGCCATATCGAGTCTCCAAGACAGGAGCACCATTGTCTGAAACGCCGCCTGTGGACACAGTGCCAGCCAGGATTGTTACAGATGCCATCATCCCGAAGGCGTCGCATCGCCGCCGTGGCCGTCGCCCTGCGCCCCAGCAGCATCAGCTTACGACGACCCGTTCGCTCAATCAACGGCAGCGCAACGAGAGATGCCAGGAAGTATTCAGTCCCGTTTGCCGCCGCCAACAGCCGAGACATGTCGGGGCTGAAGCCTGGGAGTTCTCAAACAGGAACGTGGCGTAGTAGGTGATGAGGTTGATGCCGCAGATCTGCTGGAAGAACTGAGCAGCGATTCCCAGGAGCGTCCGACGGAGATTTTGCGAAGGACCGTTAGTGATGAGCTCCCTGTACTTGAACCCTCCGGCGCGGCTCTGCGCATCGAGCGAGTCCGTAATGGCCTGGACCTCGGTGTTTACGGCTTCGTCGTCCACGGGCTTGCCTAAGAGGCCGCAGTGACATACTTGGCGTCTTGAAGTCGCCCTTTCATGGCAAGCCAGCGGGGGGATTCCGGCAGGTAGAGAAGTCCCCACATGACGATGATGGTGAAGAAGGACTGGAAGGCGATGGGGAATCGCCAGCGAATGGAGCCCTCTAGAAAGTAGAACCCATAGTCGACCCAGTATGCAATCATGATTCCGCCGGAGATGAGAGCTCCAGAGATGAGGATGAGGAGGCCTCGTTAGCGGGGGCGTGCGCACTCCGACTGCCAGGTATGCACCTGCAAGGCCCGACCAAAGAAGCACTCACTTGATGTGACCATGACATTGCCGACTCCTCCTACGATACGCCCAGCCACGAAAAGCCCGTATTCAAAGCAAGCGGCCTGCATGATGGTCCCGATGATCATGATCAGACTGCCCCAAAAGGTGGATGACTTTCGCCCCCAGGTCTCTCCATAGAACAAGATCAGGACCCCCAAGAAGCAGCCTATCTGGTAGATTGCAGCCACCGCTGCCTGCGTGTTCGGGTCTCCCGTACACATTTCAGGGTCGGGCTGCGTGTTCTGGGGGTTGTCGAGCCAGCAGATCGGATTGGCCCTGTCCCGCGGCGTCATCAACGGCAGGTTTTTCTGGAAGTCATCAAGTGTGAGCAAGGCACTCAAGACGCCTTGATCGTAGCTCCAGGGTGTCAGAAAGCATGTTGTCTCGACGTTCGGTGGAATGTGCGACTAATCCAAACATGAGGAATCCGCAGGACGCGATGCAGCCGATGCTCCAGTTCAGCGCCGCTCCCTCAAGGTGCTTGCCGCTCATGGTCCATTCTGGGAGGTCGCCAAGCTTGGAAAAGAAGGCACAGAGGCCTTGCGGCTTCTGCGTCTGCTTCTCGTCGAGTCGGTTGTCTTGCGAGGCGTTGCAGGAGTTGCAGCGCAGCGGTTCTGCTTCATTATCGGCAGCCATGGTTCCAGGCGTCAATCACGAGACACGCATAAGCATATACACAACGAGATACATGGCTATTCACGTTTCGGTGGACACCTGTTCGTCTTGTACCGCTCACATCTTCACATGTTCCTCGTTGAAAAGAACAAAAATAGTGTTGTGGAGGCGTCGTCTCGGCGACCTTGACTGAGATCATACGGAGTACGTGCAAGCAACCTTGGGCATGTTAGCTTACCTTCTACACGAGGGAAGTAAAGGAATACCGTAGATGCACGCTCGACTGTGACTGACTAGAAATGCACAAATTCACAAGTCTATGTGCTTGGGACGGCCGCACACGTCTCGTCCATCAACCGATGCTCTCCAATACCGAAGCTCAATGGGCATGGACCGGGCAACTAATCCATACCTGGAAGGAAAACACGAGCTTGGACCCGTCTCGCTGCCAGCCGTGACAGTAACCACGAGTACGCATCAGTCAACAAAAGACGTTGTCGTCTCGTGGCACCGGCGCGAACAACAGTCTTGGCGACGAGCAGCCGAAACATCGCCCGTTTCGGGACTTTCTCGTTCGTGGCCGGGATACCGAGACGGGCAATCCCGGTAGAGCAAGCGGTCGGCAGCCTTGCACCTTTTGAAATGGCCAATTCTTGACTTTCAACGGCGCGCATGACGGGAGTGGAGGCGCGGTAGCCATGACGTTGTCCGAGCGTAATATTAAGCTTAAAAGTGGCGCACCCAGCTTGGCTCTGTCACTGGTAATGGCGCAACAATGGAAATTGCCCGTTGTTGGCAGAGCATTCTTGCTTGATTGCCTGGGTAGGGGGATTGCAGCCGAACCATCATCACCTGGCCATTGCCAAGAGTTTGTAAATCGCGAGTGGCATAATCTACTCCGTACCCACAGCACGACTCGTGCGTGGCCAGACAAGATGCGTTGAAGCCGGCGCAACAACTGCTGAGTTGCGATGCGGCTGGCCTTGGTAAAGGAGCTTGGCAGCAAAACGGCAATGTGTCGAAAGGGGAGTCGACTTGTCGACTGAGTACTTGCTGATTCTCACGTAAGGATTGATGTAGGGTAGCCGGCAGATGCATCTCCAGCGCAACTCTTCCATCTCCACCCCCACGTAATAGTTCACTTGGCAAGACAACTCACCTCACCCAGCCAATCCCCCGCGCGCCCATCTCTGTGCGACGTGCAGCAGAGGAGCATTGGGGGGAGCAAATTTTACTTGCAGGGGCCTCGGTCTGGCGCTGTGCCTGGCGACCAGAGCGCCCGCTAGCCCGAAAGGGGCACGAAACGGGGTGAACCCCTTTTGTCGCCCGGTCACCTCGCGATGGCTCGTATCCTCCCGAGCCTCAGCAAACACCAGCAACGCGAGGCTGTCCGTCTCGTCTCTGCGCAGGATGAGCGTCGCTGCGCGGCACCGCTCGTAGCTGCGCGTCTACTCGAGCACGGGGTCGCCTCTCCCCGTCTCGGCGCGCCTCGCGGCAGCTCCCGTCCCGTGCCGCCCGCGGCTCGGCTCATCGAGCCCGGCGCAACCAGCTCAGCCAGCCTCTGCTGCGTGTATGGATCGACGGGGCTCCTCCGACTAAGCCCTCGTCGCCACGATGCGATTCCACTCCTTGTTGACCCCCTCGACCCTGCCACTCCTTTCGCTGCTCGTACATGCGTCGGCGGCCGCCGGCAAGCAGGGCGGAACGGCCGCCGTCACCCCCCACGACAGCTACTCGTCCTCTGTCGGCGTGCTGGGCTGCAAGATCAACACCAACCGCGTCGCCTACTGGCCGGACGCCGTCGACTGCGACAGCATCTGCGTGTCTCTCTCGTACGGCGGCCGCACCGTCCACCTCCTCCGCGTTGACCAGTCCGAGGGCGCGCACGACGTCAGCTACGACGCCTGGAACTACCTGCTCACCGGCCACTCGGCCACCGACCGGCCGACGGCGGGCGGCCCCGTCGAGATGCAGTACGAGAGCGTCGACGCCTCCCGCTGCGAGGACCTCATCCACACAGAGGGCGGCTGGCTGCCCTTCAGCGCCGCCAACAGCATGAACTTCCTGGCCGGCTGCTTGGCCCGGCCGGACAGCTGGGTCGCCAAGCACTACACCCTCTTCAACATCCTCGACCCCGTCTGCACCCTGGGCTACGACGAGCAGTGCAAGCTCGATTGGCCCGCGGCGAACCAGGCCAAGTGCGCCCACGTCCTGGGCATCCCCGCGGCGCTCAAGGGTGCACCCGTCTACAACATTCGGTATCCAACTGGGCAAAAGGTCCTGGTCTCGTCGGGCGTGACAGGGGACGCCGCCGGGGGTAACGGTGGCGACGAGAGCGCGGGGAGGGGTCGCAGGCGCTTATCGACGACTGCAGCGTGGCTTTGGGCACCCTGCGGCCTTCTCGCTGGACTCGTTGCCGCAGCATAAACGAACGCCGGGGGGACGATTTTGAAACGAATGACTCTTGCTGTATATGTGTTGTCTGTTAATACGATTATACGAGTATGGATACGCGTACCACTCTTGCGACCAGCCGAGTTGTGGGGGAGCAGGCTTCGCCCCCCAGTTAGCCACATGACCTCGAATCCTTCCCAGAAGGATGTGAATCTGGCTCGGCTTATCCAAAAGGCGCATTGGCAACGTCGTGTCGTTACTTATCGGTTGCTTGTCGCCGTCGACGCGGCCAGCCACGCGCCCGTCTGATTGGCACCAGACCCCCTGCTCATGCGGCCATCTTCCCGCCTGCTGTTCGAGACTCACACGCCCGTCTTGGCGCGCTTCTGTTCCTGGGTCTCTCCGCAAAGTCAGGCCTTATTCCACCCGGCATCTGGAGCTATGTGGCCCACGGCATGGGGCGGCAAATGACAGCTCGATGCGCATGCAGGTGGTGGGTGTGCTCGATTGGGTATTTCCAAATCCAGCATCGGGCCAAGCCGTTGACTATGTATGCGGACCTTGCTTTTGTTGCGCAAGATTGCCCGTGGAGGGAAGGTGATGCGCGTGGTTAGCGAACTTGTCGAGCTTTCGCTTGGTCTCACCTTGCCCAGCTCGTGCCCGGGTATATATATGCGCTTTGACCCAATCCAGAGTCTCCTGGGGCTCTGTGCTTCACCTCGTCGCCGGCCCTTGCTTTGTCTCTTGTCCAGTCCCAGTAAACTACTTGTCATCATGAAGTTCACCGCTGTCCTCCTCGCCCTCGCCTCGACGGTCGTGGCCGTTCCCACTGCCGATGGAACCAGCCTGAAGCGCGAGAGCCGTGAGTCCATCGTTGACCAGCTCATGTTTGGCGTCTCCTTGCCCAAGTTCACTGCCCGCCGCAACAAGAGGGATCCCCCGACGCTGGACTGGTCCTCGGACGGCTGCACCAGCTCCGCCGACAACCCTTTCGGCTTCCCCTTCCTCCCGGGCTGCCACCGCCATGACTTTGGTTACCAGAACTTCCGGATCGAGAAGCGCTTCACCAAGGCCAACAAGGCCAAGATTGACACCGTCTTTAAGAATGAGTACGTCTGCACCTACAGTCAAAACATTCAGGCGGCCCCCATTGACCACCACCCGCTAACACCTGCCTCTGCGAAGCCTGTACTACCAGTGCAGACAAGTCGCCGCCAAGGGCGCTTGCGAGGGACTGGCGGACGTGTACTACGCCGCCGTGCGCATGTTTGGCGGCAACGATGCCACCAAGCGGGAGACGCAGGAGGAGCTCAACAAGGCCTACGACGACGCCGTTGTCGCCTACAACGAGGCCGTCAAGCAAGCCCAGGAGGAGGGCCTGCTGCCTGTCTTGGACTGAGGCGTTGTGAGAGGCACGCGACGAAAGAGGGGCGATAGCCCTCGGTATATATTCTGCTGCATCAGCGTTTTGTCTTCGTTTATATAAGTTCTCAAAGTATATATAGCTCAGCGACGACACCTAGTATGGTATCAAATGATTCAACTTGAAATGCAGAGTGGATGCATTGGAAATGGATGTCTTTGCCATGGAATCGTGAAATGATAGCACAATGCCACTTGCTGCAATTCAGTCGATAATCCTTTATAATGATTTATAACTAGATGTATGGGGCTAGGGCATTGCAAACGCTGCCGTGGGCCACACTCCATCTAATTGCTGGTTGAATCTCGACGTCGACCACCTCAACCTCAGCAGCCCCGCCCCAAGCAGGGAATCTTTACAGTGCCCTTGCCCAACGGCTCCGGTGCTTGCGTAATGTTCCTCAGCTGTGGAAGGGTAAAGGGCGTCTTGTCGCTCAGGCTGTGTACCCTGCCAATCAGCTTTTCCAGGTGTCGCAACGCCGAGGCGGGCGCGTAGCCAGGCCCCTCGTGTCCCGCCAGCTGCGTCACAACCAGCGTCAGCCCGCGCTCATGGTGCGATGTGCCAGCCACGCCGGAGCCCGAAGGCAAGCCGGATGCGTAGTAGGGAGCTCTGGACCGTGGATCGAAGCCGTAGAGCGGCACGTAGAAGGGGTCACTCGGCGCGGTGTGGAAGCCGAGCTTGCCGCCCCAAGTTAGGGCTGATATTTGAATCGTTTGAAGTCGAATCGAGCTCGAGACCTTCGAATTGAATGAAGATGAAGCTAGTAAGGTCTTCATCTTCATCGAATTAAACAAT
>JALHBX010001379.1:0-12083 GCA_024340025.1 Tolypocladium tundrense | reverse complement strand
GTACGTCTGACAACTCCATCACTTATTCCATACGATTATGGATAGAAAGACTGGGCGCGTGGCGATAGCCACAATGGTCAACCCTTGGTTTTTGTCAAACGATATTCCGCCCCAGCCGAGGAGGCGTCCCGACCCACTTGGGCACCGCTGTTGTGTATATAACTGGGACCTTCGTCCCCTTGACTTGGGCAGTGGTCAAGGCTAATAGACTCTCTATAACCCTACATTTTGATAGTTTTCACCGATCAGAATTCTCTCGCTCCTTCAGTCAACGCTGCTGCCGCAGTCCTATGCTCCAGTAACCAAGCAATGGGAAATGGCCAAAGAGCGGCGGCAGGGAAAACCCCTCGGAAGGAATCAGAGGCTGCCTGTGCAGCTTGCCTTCAGGGAGAAAAACCTCCGCAACCGGTCACCGTGATTGGAAGGGCGGACCCTCCAATTGCCCATAGCTCTTTGGTTCCGAAAGAGACGATGGGCCGAAGTGCAGTTGTCGAGACTGGCTTTGCAGAGGAGTGTGAACTCTCTAAGGTGTTCCTCTGTGCTGTTAGGGCCGCGATGGACCCTGGTAGCAAAAGCGCGGTCGGGTGGCTTGTAGATTCCTTCCCGGCTAACGAGCAGCTAACAGCTCCGCAGGATGAAGAATTTTTACAGGGGAGAGTTGTCGACATAGCCGCAGTAGTAGTGTATTTTTCGTCCAGCGGCCATGAGGCCGCTCAGGTCCCTTTTGGGCACAGGACGTGCTGGGCTAGTGGGTCTATCCTACGTTATCGATACAGGTTGTGGTGGGTCTCTCAGAGATTGCCTCCTCGTGTCCCCTCGTCTTCCCGTCGCGAAAAGTAAACAAACCACCATCCAGCATTTCAACGGCTCTGAGGCGCTCCAATTTGTGCTCGGTGCCCGTCAGCGGGTCGTCCAAGCGCGGCATCCAAGTGCCGTATTCTACTGGCCTCGAGAGAGGCCGTCGTCGGAGACTGCGAGAGCAGCCTCAATTGACCCGGGCGGGCAAAGGGTGTGGAGGCACCCTCCGCCTGGACGGGTCGCAGATGTGGAAAGTAACAAAAGGAAGAAAGGGAGAGAACAGCGTCCGTCTAGTGGCGAGGACACGCCCATTCGAAGAACGAGCTTGCCTTCGCCAGCTTGACGAACTTGTCGAAGTCTCTGCCTATTGCACGATTGACTGCTACAGTTGGTGAGGGTGCCAGCCTCATCCGATGTCGCGGCAGGATCTTTCGGCAATAGAAGAGATGACTTGGTTCTTTTCGTCGGCCACATGAGCATGATAGCCGCGCATCGTCGTGGTTGAATCTCTCGTGGTAGTCGGCAAAGTCTCCGTGACGGGACCGTGCCGCGAGCAGGTGGTGGAGCAGTGGTCGTGGGAGCTCTAGCTCTGGCGGGCAGCCGGTGGTAGGCTTGAGATGCAGTGGCTTGTACTGGTCGGGTGCAGAGGCGTCCCACCAGGCTTCAAAAGCGTCTCTGGATTGCTGCCGGGCAGTCCTGCGCAAATGAGCGAGTGTTGGGAGAGCATCTGCTGGTTCGGGCAAAGAGGTGGCCGCCTTCGCAAGGGCGTCCGCCTGCTCGTTGCCTGCAATGTTGGTGTGGCCGGGGATCCAGCGGACCTCAACAGCGCCATGCGACGTGGCTAGAGCCTGAAACTCGAGGAACACTTCTTGAGAAGAGTCCGCGGGCATGCCTATCAGGCAGGTTGCGACCGCGAGATTATCGAGACACACAAAGATGTGTCGTGGGCCAGTGAGATTCAGTGCAGCACGCAACCCTTCAAGGGCGCCCTTGGCTTCCGCGTCGAAGACCTCGGCTGGGCCAAGGCGACCGTTGCCGCTCGTCAAGGTGAGTCCATTGCGATGAATCACATAACCATACCCAGCGGCCTTCTCTGTCGATAGAGATCCGTCTGAGTAAACAATGAGCGTCTCACGTGGAATAGACCGGAGCCATTCCCGAAAATCTTCTGCAGACTCGTCTTTCGACGCGGTCTGCAGGGGCGTCGCGTGCTCGTCGAACCGGCGGGGGAGGAGCAGTGGTCGTGTGCTGCGAGGTAGCAGCTGATCGCTGCGTCTGAGTCTAGTCCGGAAACCCTCACGTGGCATCTGATACTTCAGCTTGATTGACCTATGGATGGTCGGCGGTTTCGGCTGCAGTGTGCGTTTTGCCAGCGGGTGTGCTTCATCCAAACGCTTAAGGCGGGCTGCGAAGCGCATCCGGCGAGTTTCGAGCAACTGGACGATCGGCGGGATGCCACTCTCACGATGCAGTGCGGCGATAGGCGTCGTCCTCCAGACTGGCAGAACGGCTCGCATAGAGTTGTAGAGAGACTTGTTCATCTTCCGCAGGAGTTCCTGGATTCTCGAGGAGCCCTCTTTCGCGGGCTGGCTCCAACGTGGGCTAGTCAGCCCGGGGTACCACGCTTCGACACCGTGGAGCAGCACTGGCTCGACACAGGCTCGGACGGCTCTTCTCATGGCGCTCGGAAGCGGGCCATATTTGGTGTTGGCAAGCCCTCGCAAGTGGTGTGCCACGGCTTGCGCACTGGCTGTCCATTTCTCGACGTGGGTCTTGAACGTCAGAGTGCTGTCAAGCCAGATACCTAGCCAGCGCATCGCTTTTTCCGGGCGTCTCTCGCCTTCGTGGAAGACAGGCGGCGACACTTTGGGTTTGGTTCGGCAGAAGTGCATGACCTCGGTTTTTGCAGGATCGAAGCTTATTCCGTTGGCGGCGCCCCATGTTACGAGCTCGCTGACATAGCGCGACGCCCTGTCGGCCGTCGTCTCCAGCGAGTTTCCTACGCACAGGATACCGGTGTCGTCGGCGTAGCCGAATCGACCTTTCGGATTACCCAGGTGGTAGATCGGCTCTGTGTACAGCAAGAAGAGGATGGGCGAGACAGGCGAACCCTGCGGCAGTCCACACTGAAGTGGGGAACTGGGCGTGGTGATGTCCTGGTACCTTACGCACGCCGAGCGGTCTGACATGAAGGAACCTGCCCATCGTGCGAGATGCTCAGGCCATCCCTGCTGGCGGAGGCGAAGGATCAGTCGGTTGCGGAGTACGGTGTCGAAGGCCCCTTGGATGTCCATTGTCACCAGTGTGGCCACCTGTCCGCGAGCAAACGCTTCTTCTATGTCGTGCACGAGAGCAGCCACGAGGTCGACGGCGGATCTCTTTGAGAGGGCACCTGCTTGTTGGGGATGGAGTACACCATAGTGGATGGACGCCCACGCTAGGCGGCGCGCAATGAGCCTCTCGAGGCCCTTGCCTAGGCAAGAGAGCAACGAGATTGGTCGCCAGGCACGCGGTGTCGACAAATTTCGTCGGCCCGGCTTCGCTATCATGACCACCTCCGCCTCCCTGAATGGTTGCGGGTGGTGGCCAAGTCGGAGACAGCCCTCGTAGAGGCGACGGACATGTTCGCCGATGATATGCCAGGCCGCTCTGAGCATCTTGACGGTGATGTTGTCAGAGCCGGGAGATGTGTTCCCCGTACGGATGGTCGCGTCCTGCACTTCGGCTAGTGATACATCCTGGGAGAATGGTATCGGTCTAGTCGCGGCGACTGGGACCCACGGGTCGGAAATGTCGTCTTCTGAGGTTCGCCTTTCCAGCGTGGCTCGTCGGAGGGCATTGGCTTTGTCGAGCTGCGATTCGTGTACTTCGCCATCCACCTCGAGGGGCGGTGGTTGGAAGGCACCTGGAGACTTCAACCATCGGACGGCTTTAAACACAGACGTACTGTCGTTGAAGCTGTCGATGAGATTGCGCCAGTATAGCCGTTTAGCTTGGCGGACAACCTTCTGGAAGTCCTTTTTGGCGAGCTGAACTTCCCGACAAAATCCAAGGGGATAGACTCTTCTGATCGCGCGGTATTCCACTGCGGCGAGCCGGCATTCCTCGGTCCACCATGGGGCGCTGCGGGTTTGCTTTCGAACGGGGCGACCGGCGACCTTCGCCGCCACTTGGAGGAGGCGCACCAGGGCAGATGCAAGAGCATCAAGGTCGTGGATAGTTGTCGTCGGGGCTGGAATGTCCGCTGACCCATACTGGACGAGATCTACGAACCGCTTGATCTCGTCTTCCGTCGTGACGCGGACTTTTCCAGGTGATATTGGCGCTACGCCCACCTCAGGAAGCGCTATGCTGAGCGTGAAGTGGTCGGAGCTAGTGGCTAGATGGTCCTCCACGACTGCCTCCGACAACGGTACGTTCGAGAAGGCAAGGTCTATGGTATTCCCATGCGGGTTCGTGGGCACGTCGGTCGGATTGAGCAGGCTGAGACGATTCTCTGCTGCCCATTGAGCGATGTCGTCGCCCCGGCCATCGAGACGACCGGTCTGCCAGCTGTAGTGCTTAGCGTTGAAGTCCCCAGCTACCAGGCACCGGCTCGGCGGGTTCCATGCTAGAAGTATATCAAGAGCCTCGTCGAAATCAGGCTGTCGGTAGCAGTTGACTACCATCATGTTGTTGATAGTGAGCCAGAGTATGTCACGGGTTGTCGCGGGCCGCCGTTGATCGGCCGTTAGGCCGGGGCGACGCCGGACATACGTCATGACTCTCGGGCGGGTGCTGTTGTTGACCCAGCTGTCGACCGGAGAGAATGTGTCGTATGCGGGATGCGTTTTGGTGAGACAGCGGCCTTCTTTGGCTTCTGTCCACGGCTCCTGCAGTAGGACGACGTCGTACTGCTCGGCGTCGGCCAGGGCGAGGGCACAGTCATGCGCCGGCGGAATCTTGCCAACATTGGCCTGGAAAACGCGAATGGTCTTCTTTCCGGTCTTGTCTCTATGGCGCCCTGTCATATGAGTGACGCGGTTGGGTTGGCACGTGTGACGCGCTTTCTCTTGAGCGGAGATCTAGGCGTCTCATCGTCGCTTTCGGGCTGGTAGTCCGTCACTACGCTGCTGCCTGGCGGGGACATGGTCGCGGCCGGGCTGAGGGCAGAGTGGACGCTCTCAGGCTGTGGCGCGGGTTCGCGGCGTTCGGGCTCACTCCACTCGTCTTGTTGAGACGGGCGCGGCCGTGGTGCGGCGCTGCTTTGCTGTTCGTGAGGCGGGTCCAAGCCTGTACCTTGCAGCTGGACTTGTTCGGGCACGCGAGGCGGTGCTAGTGGCGATCGCGGGCCTGGTTGGGCACCTTGTTCATTTTGTTCAGTTTGACGTGCTCGATGGGCGAATAGCTGTGCTCCCATCTTTCGCACGCGGTTCCTTTCTTCTTGTGTCAGCCGACGATAAACGCCATGGGATCGGATGGGTCGTGCAGGGCATTCGCTAGAATCCGCGGTATGTGGCCCTAGGCAATTTGAGCACTGCGCTGGGGCAGAGCAGTTTGAGTCTTGGTGCTGCGGCTTTCCGCATCGTTTGCAGGATGGGCGGCGGTCGCAGCTATGCCGGGCGTGAAAGTCCCAGCATTTGTCACATTGGCTAGGCGCAATAGGTTTGTCGATGTATCGGGCGAGTCTGCTGGAGCCGAAAAGCCGCCAGGGTTTCTGCGTGGGTTTGAGGAAGGACACGAGGAGTGTCTTGACTGGTGAATCGTTCGAGTTGTGACGACTAGGCCGGATGCTAACCGCCATCTGGCCGGTTTGACAGGCAATTTCGCCTTTGACGGCTTCGTCGTAGTCAGCTTCGTTGCCTTGGAGATCAGTGAGTCTCCGCGGGCAGTTGGCGACGACGTAGGTGTACCATTTTCGGCTGGTTTCGACAGTTTCGGCACCGAGATCCTGTGCCCATTCTGATTGGCGCTGGACGATGAGGTCTCTTGTTGCGATATCCGTAGCACGAAGAGCCCAGCCCGAATTCACGGGGAAAGCTGCCGGGATTTGGTGGAGGTCGATGCCGACTTTCGCGGCGATGTGGGTCCGGATCGCGTACGACTCGAAGTTCCTCGCCGGTGCTTCGGCGTCGAGTCGTACGAAGACCCGGAGGTCCTCTTTCGGTGGGGCGGGGGTTGGTCGTCCCTGGAGACGTATGTCCGCTGTTTGTTGTGGTGCGGGCGGCGGGGCCTCAACAGAGGGAGTGGCATGGGCCCTAGGGGGCTGGCGAGGGCTGCGCCCGGCGACGACGCTGCTGTACGTCGGCGCCGTCGCGGGCGGCAGTATCGAGAGAGACTGGCGCCAAAAGTCGAGGAAACTGGTAGCGAATTGGTTCGCGAAGCTATGCTCAATTCCAGACGTGAATTGCTTCGCGGCCTGGTCGAATGATTCGCAGAAAGCATGGAAGACTGCTAATTTGGCGTTATAGGCATCCGTTTGCTCTTGTGCGACCCTGTTGGCGCCTTCGACGATGGAGACGGGCTCGAGGATGGGTTCCAATGAGGGCCTGTACGGCGCGTATGCGGGCTGTGCACCTTCCGTAGCAGCAGAGTTGGAGAGTCGGAGTAAAGGCGAAGATGGCGTCCGAGCCGGTCGCCGGGGCGCCGGCGAGACACCGATCGGCCGGTCCACAACCGGGGAGCTATTTCGGAGCTGGGCAGCACGGGCCCGGTCGGCGAAAGTTAGGGGGATATGATTGTCCAGATCGAAGGGATCTGAGCCGGCATGCGAGCCCATGGCACTTGCCATGGCCGCTGCCAGAGCCAGCGCAGCGCGCGGCTCGCGGTGTTGGTGGTGCAGTTGTTAGGCGAATTGGTGTAAAATACGCTACTTTCTTAACAATTGCATGCCAAGAAAGTATGATGACAAGGACCGTGACATAGCCGCATATGTACCGAGTACGGACTACAGGGTGGCAATCCGTTTTCAGCACCAACGACGGAAGGGTGTGACAGCCGTGCCGCAGAGTCCCTTGTGTTGGTTGTCCCCAGGGGGGTCAGCGCCAGATGACATCAGACCGCTCAAATTTTCCGCCGCCGCCTCGGGCCCTCCGTCTCGTACCGTGACAGTGTCTGACAGTGTCATGGCGCTCGAGACGGAGCCTCGAGAGAAAATTTTGACGCGGAAACGTGGCTGGTCTTGTGAAAATGCTTGTCTAGTTGATGGTTTGATTGCAGGACAGACTGCCAGGAACTGGGGCGCCCTAAGCAGGCGCTGGCGGGAGCGCAAGCCGGTGGGACATTTGGGCCGTCTTGTTTTGAAGGAACAAGTATCACGGGCCATGGCAGCGGCGGTTGATACTTTGCTCCCGTTGTGGCTGTAAGGCCCGTTCTGCTGTAAAGGCAAATTTAGATCAGCTTGCGCGCGGTGGCAGAAATTCCCTCACGGCCGGATGGCCGCTGCGGGTAGCTTGTATCAGCCCGTCTTGCTCTCCCGTCGACGAGTGAGGCTGTGAGGCTTCCCTGCCGTGCTGATCCGCGCAGCTAGAAGGGCCTGGACTGCATGTGATTTGACTCCTCGGAGCGTGTTCGAAGCAGACATCACGGCGGCGGTTCGGCAAACTTCCAATAGGCCCAACGGCTGGCCTTCATCAGCCGCAGTAAGTAGCCAGAGGGGCGATGGGGGCTGACACGGCTGGCGTGTGCCCTTGCCCAAACAGGCAATGCCAACTTAATGTCAGCCATGTGGTTGGTTCCTCGATATCGCCCCTCTGGCGGTATGGGCATTTGTTACGCCGGTTCATGGCCGCGAAACTCTACGCAGAGAGACGCCGGTGGGCTATTGGTCAGAGTCAAATTACCGCACGGGAAGTTGGAGCATTGTCACGGTACATCGCCAACATGGGATAAAAGGAACGACGCCAGGGAGCCCTCACTGTCTGGTCCCTTGTTCGCCCTCACGTTCTGCAGTCTGCGCACTACCCCACGCCGACCGCCCTTGGACCAGTCACTCCCTCTGGTAGTCGTCAACAACAACAGGCCGCGTTACACCAACATCTCAGACGCACGCCCTCGACAAGGTTCCCTGTTGTCTCAATACATTCCCCGACGTTACACTCAGATCAACGTGTCTTGCCGACGTGCATACCCGTGTAACTGACATGGCCGACGAAACGACTCCCGACGCGGCGGCGGAAAAGGACGTCGAGGCGGCCGAGCGCGACATGCGCATCACTTTCGACCCCGAGAGCAATGCCCGTGCCGGCCGCGGCAGGGCTGCTGGTCGCGACCGAGATGTGACTTCTCAATCGAGATCCCGCAGACGCTCCTTGAGCCGGACCTCGTCCATCTCCCGGGCCGACCTTCCCACCTCGCCCTATTCGGGCATCCAGATCGAATACCGCACGCTGTCCATCAATGTCGCAGAGTCGCGCAACGTCGACACTGACTCCTCGGGGGAAAAGGCCATCAAGAAGGACGACCAGGACTACTTTGCAAACCTCAACTACCACGAGCTCACCACCGACCAGATCTGCCAGCAGCTCAACGTCGCCAAGGACCAGGGCCTGTCGGACAATTCGGCGTCCATCAGGCTCCAGCGCGATGGCAGGAACACGCTCCCCAGGGCCAAGACCAACTACACCAAGAAGATTCTCGGGTATGTCTTTGGTGGCTTCTGCTCGGTCCTCTGGGTCGGCGTCATCATCTTCTTCATCTGTTGGAGGCCCCTGAGCAACCCTCCGTCCGCCACCAACCTCGCCCTCGCCATCCTGGTCATCATCGTCATCATGCTCCAGGCCGGCTTCTCGGCCTTCCAGGACTGGTCGACCCAGCGGACCATGAAGTCGATTACCGCTCTCTTGCCCTCCGAAGCCCTCGTGCTCCGCGAGGGAAAGCTGCAAAAGCTGCCAGCGACCGAGCTTGTCGCCGGCGACATCGTTACTCTGCAGATCGGCAACAAAGTGCCCGCCGACCTCCGCCTCCTGAGCCATTCCGGCGACATCAGGTTCGATCGCGCCGTCTTGACGGGCGAGTCGGACGAGGTCGAGGGCACGGTTGATGTGACGGATCAAAACTTCCTCGAGAGCCGCAACATCGCGCTTATGGGAACCCTGGTGGTGAACGGCAACGGTGTCGGCATGGTCGTCTTGACGGGTGCCCGGTCCGTCATGGGACGCATCGCCAAGGCTACGGCCTCTGCCGAGGAGCACCCAACCTTGATCCAACAGGAGATTTGGCGCTTCGTCCGCATCATTGTCTGCCTGACAGTCGTCCTGGCGTTGCTTATTCTCTTCGTCTGGCTCGGCTGGCTGAGGCGCGACCATTTCGCCTACATGAACGTCGTTAGCATGCTCAACAACGTCATGGGATGCGTCGTCGCTTTCATCCCCGAAGGTATGCCTGTTGCCGTCGCCCTGACCCTCATGATGGTTGCGCGCCGCATGAAGGCTGTCAGCATCTTGCCCAAGGGCCTCTCGACTGTCGAAACGCTCGGCTGCGTCAACGTCATTTGCTCCGACAAAACCGGCACCCTGACGCAGAACCAGATGCACGTCAACTCGGCATCCTTCATCGATGAGTCGGTTGCGCTTGCCGACTTTCAATACAACTTGGATAGCGAAAACACAGAGGCGTGCATCATGAAGTTCTATCAAGCCGCCTTGCTCTGCAACGATGCAACCTTTGACCCGGCCTCGGCCCACCTGCCCGTCGCCAACCGACAGGTCCAAGGCAACGCAACTGACGCTGCCGTCCTCAGGTTTGCTTCGACGACGAGGAGGAGAGAAAAGGAAGTGACCTCGCTGCCGCGAGTGTTCCAGATTCCGTTCAACTCCAAGAACAAGTGGATGCTCACCATGCACAGCGAATCTGTGACGGACGAGACCGCAAAGGAATTCCGCGTCTTCGTCAAGGGCGCCCCCGACGTCCTTTTGCCTTCTTGCACCAAGTACTGGTCCCGCAAGTCGAACTCGGTTCAGGACTTGGATGAATCCGCCAGGGCCGCCTTCAAGCACTACCAAGACTCGCTGTCCAAGAATGCGGAGCGCGTCATTGTTCTCTGCGAGAAGACAATGAGCCCCTCCCAAGCCTTGAACACCAATGCCTTTAGCGACGAAATTGCCCGCAATGCCATGAGCGATCTCACCGTGGTTGGTATTCTCGGCATCATCGACCCTCCCCGACCCGAGACGGCAGCGACCGTCTCCGAGTGCCGCCGCGCTGGCGCAAGGTTCTTCATGGTCACTGGCGACTACGGCCTCACGGCTGCAGCCATCGCTCGCAACACTGGCATCTTCACGGGAGAGACGGATCCCGATACGGCCGAAACGATCAGGTCCAAGTCGGGGCCGTCAGCCGAGGCGCTGCGCGATGCGCGAGCCAACAGTGACCGGCATAGCCTCCTCCTTGAGGGACCGTCGTTGGCGACCCTGTCGCTGGGGGACTGGGACATTGTGTGTGAGTACGAAGAGATTGTCTTCGCACGCACGACGCCTGAGCAGAAGCTGCGCATCGTAAACGAGTTCCGCAAGCGAGACAACGTCGTCGCAGTCACCGGCGACGGCGTCAACGACGCTCCCGCCCTGCGGGCCGCTGATGTTGGTGTCGCCGTCGTGACCGGAAGCGACGTGGCCATCGAGGCCGCAGATCTTATCCTACTGGACAGGTTTGACTCCATCATCGAAGCCATCCGCCTGGGCCGTCTCGTCTTCCAGAATCTGCAAAAGGTCATTGCCTACCTGCTGCCGGCAGGCAGTTGGTCTGAGATCTGGCCCGTCATGTTGAACGTCTTCTTCGGCGTGCCCCTGCCGCTGAGCGCGTTCCTCATGATCATCATCTGTGTCTTCACCGATCTGTTCCTGTCCATGTCGCTCATCATGGAAAAGGAGGAATTCGACCTTCTCTCCCTGCCGCCGCGCAACCACAAGCGAGACCACCTCATCACCACCAAGATATACATCCAGGCGTATCTGTTCACGGGAACCATGGAGACGGTTATTGCTCATTCCATGTTCTTCCTTTACTACTGGCAAGCGGCCGGCATTCCGGTCTCGCAATTGTTCTTCTTGTTTGAGGGGTACACGGACGGCTTTCACGGATACACTGCGGATGAGCTGAACCAGTTCAACATGACGGGCCAATGCGTCTACTTTGTGACGCTGGTTATCTTGCAATGGGGCAACATCTTGGCGGTGCGAAACCGCCGTCTGAGCATCCTGCAGGCCGACCCGGTGACCAAGAAGAGGCGGAACCCATGGCTGATCCTGAGCATGCTCATCAGTCTTCTCATTGCCATCTTTGTCACCGAGGTGCCGGGCATCCAGACTCTGTTCGGCACGGCGTCGGTCCCCATCAAGTTTTGGGTCATTCCGATCCCGCTGGCACTTGCGATCCTTTGCATGGACGAGATCCGGAAGCTGGTCGTCCGCCTCTGGCCCAACGGACCCGTCGCCAGGATAGCTTGGTGATGGGGTCAAGGTTCCCAACTGATGGATGGACATGACGGGCGGTTGAAGGAAATAAACAAACAAACGAACCAAAAAAATATAGAATGTTCATGAGAAGAGGGATAGCATGCAAGTGATATCGCGTACCCTGCCTCGGTCTGCCGAAGAATGGACGTCCGTCTTGGCAAGCTATTCAACTACTGCGGCCGTCGATTCTTACTCAAGACAGTCCTCCTTATAGCCGATCAGGCAATTTCGCGGATCAAATACATTCATGACCGAGGGTATTTACTGTCAAACGATATTCCGCCCCAGCCGAGGAGGCGTCCCGACCCACTTGGGAACCGCTGTTGTGCATATAACTGGGACCTTCGTCCCCTTGACTTGGGCAGTGGTTAAGGCTAATAGACTCTCTATAACCCTACATTTTGATAGGTTATGAGCCCGGGCTGGCTATCACGGGGCAAACCTAGGATGCCAGGGAAGATCTATGTTGTGCTGTGAGGAGGGCAAACTATGAGGGTGGAACAGGGTCCAGACTAAGTACAGAGAGGCACGTGACCGGAGCCAGGTTGGTGCCGTGACAGTCCGCCACATAGCACACACTTGTAGACCGTCTCGTTACAGGCGCTATGGTGGTGGCCTTCCTTGGCGCATCTACCGCAGATTTGACTCTTTTCGCACTGGAACGATTTGTGGCCGATTTGCTGGCAGTTGTAGCACTGGTCTGGGCGAGGCCGGCGCTCGAAGAAGCCGGTGTATCCAGACTCCCCGGCGACTGCTACATGGGCACCCGGGTGCCCAAACAGAATGGGCACCTGGGTGCCCAAATGATGTCAGCAGGCCTTTGACACTGGTCAAGCCGCTGCGACTTAGCGC
>JALHBX010001368.1:0-24628 GCA_024340025.1 Tolypocladium tundrense | reverse complement strand
GGGGGGGGGGGGGGGGGGTCTTCCGACTTACTGCGCAGGACCTGCGTCGCGTCGGCGTACGCCGCGATCTCCTCCTTGGTGAGCACGCGCAGCACGATGACGAAGTCGTCGCGGACCTCGAAGCGCTCCTTGCCGATGGTCAGGGCCTCGGGGTTCACGACGGCGCGGCTGATCTTGGTCCATCGCGCGCCGGGGGGGACGCCCGGGGGGACGCCCGGTTTGGGGTCGAGGTTGGGGCGGGCGATGCCGTCTTTGCTGGGGTGGGGGGCCTCGGGGAAGTGAGGCTTTGGCTGCTTCAGGATGCCTTTGGGCGGCTTGTCGTCGTCTTTGGCTGCGGGTTGGGACGCTGTGGCGGCTTGGGCGCCGTCCGCGGTGGGCACGTCGCTGTTGGGTTGGGATCGGCTTGGCTCGTCTTGCACCCAGGGTTGGTGGCGATACGGTCGGCGTCGGGCTCGAGCAAGGTCGTGCCGAACAATTTCACCCTGCAGGGTGTACTCGTACTGGTCCTGCGCAATGTCAGGGCCGGGTGCACCCCTAGGGTCTCGTCTCGCGCCCGAGGGAGAGTATTTCTCTTCGGATACGGCCTGTCGCCGTTGCTCGCTGTGAGAATGAAGAGGAGACGTTGGGTTTGCACTTTGATACCTCACCTCGCGTGGCTCAGAGACAACAAAATCGAAACTTACTGCATCGTCCCCATGGCGTTCCTGTTCAGGCTCCTCATCGATGTGCAGGCTCTCCGCGTAGTAGCCCTTCGGTGGGAAGTATAGGTTGTTATCATCAGCGGCATTGCTCAATGTCTTGATCCAATCTCGGGGATCCAGGGGATCCGGCAAGGTGTCGGTGCCTTGTAGGGGAGAGGGCGCATCTTGACGCTGCCCGGGTACCGTTGGTACGCCCGAATCCTCGTTCGAGATGTCGGTGCCCCGTGTCTCAACATCAGATGCCGACCCAGGAGTGCCGTCATCCTCACTGGCCCGCGGGAGCGCAAAGATGGCGAGCTGTTCTTGATGCATCGCCACGTGCCTCTTGAACCGACTCGCACTGACGCACACGCCGCCGGCGCCGACTCCTGTCCTCCCTCTGGGATCGGCCATTTGGCAAAGGATGTCTGCCCAGTCATTGCAGAACGGACAGTCTTGAGCCCTGAATTCCGTCACGGTCTCTCGGCCTGCGGTTCGGAGCATCTCTAGCCGGTCGTCGGGAAACGGGCCATGGGCTGATTGTATGTGTGCCCGGATGTCTTTCGACCCGAGCGGTCCGTGGCCGCACAAGCAACAGTTGTATCGGGCTCTATGCTCCTTTACTTCGTGTTCGAACCATGAAGCTCGGTCCCCGAATAGCTCGGCGTCACATTCTGCTTTCCCGAGCGTGCACACGTAGGGGTTGAGATCGCGGAACGCATGGATGCTAGCGATGTAGACGTGGTTAGATTGGGAAACGTTTGGAGGCGGATGTACCTACCGCCAGGCCCTTTCAGTTTGAAATGATTGGAGGGTGAAGCATATCGGGCACTCGAATGGCTGTTCATCCTTGGATATGTCGGCCAGCGCGGGGAGGTTGAGGGCTGACAGCGACTCGGTCGCGGTCGAAGCGCTCATGATAGAGACCACATCGTCATCTGCTGCTTCGTCATGATGCGGTACAAACGTGGTCGCCTTGCTCGACAGTTGCTCCGTGCGGGCAGCACCAGCGTCCGTGTCTTCCACCTCGTCCGCCCCCAGCCGACTGCGATGATCCCGGCAGTATCTGATAAACTGCCGCCGCTTGGCGATGCCGTTGCCCAGGCGTGCCGAGAGCCAGTCCTCTTTGATCTTGGGATACTTGTGTCTGACGTAGTCGATGTCGAAGAGGGCAGGAAATGCGAGGTCGGCCTGGAGTGCTCGCTTGAACCGATCACGAGGAGTCGATTTGCGAACCAGCACCCCTATCCGGAAAAGGGAGGTGATGCTTTCAGATATGACCTCTATGAGCATATGCGCCTCGTCCGATGACTCGTCCAATGTCTCGTCCAACGTCCTGTCTGGTATCTCTGCCTTTTCTTCTTGCTCATCATCACTGACATCCAGGTCGAACGCCATGTCGCGGTTTGGACATATTCCCGTAACGATGTTGGTCACTGTGGCGTGTGAGAAATTGGAACAATGCGTGTCATCCTCATACATACAATCATTCATGGCTTCAGCTATGTCATCCAACTGTCGGCATATTTGTTTCCGGACAAGGTCCGCTGCTGCCAGTCGATGGTCCAGCGATAACTTGGTGTTTGCGCCTCGCATTGCACCCAAACTGCCGGCCCACAGTGTGAACCTTTCTAGGGCGTCCGTAACTATTGCCTCTGCAACTATGGCAGGCGACGGGTCTATGTCCTGCTTCTCGCGTATATGCGATGTTAGAGAGAGCATCTGTTGTCGAACATTGCGGCTCTTGTCGGCGATGCTCTCCATCGGAACGGTGGGAAGGCGAGGAACGGGAAGACGAATTGAAAGCAAGGTGAGGAATAGACGGCAAACGGGCAGCCGAGAAGACGAGAAATAATCAGGAGATAAGGGGAGGCGAGGAGTGGCAATGAAGAAAAGAACGGCAGGGAATAAAAGAAGTATAAATAATATTATGGGAAAAGGAAAGACAAGAACAGGGCGGCGAGGCCGACTTCATGTCTTGGGCGGTAGTCAACTTGAACGTCACGCTTCTTTCAACAGTCGCCAGGATATGAGGCTTCCATGACACAATGGCGCTTTCCTGCGCGATGAACAGTCGCGATTGATCGACGCAATTACCCCTCACCTTCATGCACGTGGAAGAATTTTCATTGGGCAAGTTGAGCATGCACGATGAGGCTGACGATGAACGAGTTCACTCCATACTCCGCAATCCTCACAAGTTCACAACGTCCCCCATCTCAACCCCATCAGTGCCTCGCCTTTGCCCGCATCCCTCGCCATGTCCGGCTTCGAAGTAGCCGGCATCGTCCTCGGGGCCTTTCCCCTCGCCATCACGGCCCTGGACAAGTACCGCGAGGTGGCGACGCGGCTCGGCCTCTTCTACAAGATCCGGCTCGAGTACAAGAAGTGCCGCGACGCGCTCAAGTTCCACCAGCTGACCTTTACGAGGCACCTGCGGCAGCTGCTGCTGCCCCTGGTGGTGGACGACGACCGCATCGCCGTGCTGCTCGCGGATCCCGGCGGCGCCAGCTGGAGAGACCAGGCGGTTGCCGACCTGTTGCAGAAACGCCTCCAAGATTCCTTTGAGTTATACGCCAGCTATATCGAAGGAATGGAGAGCGTCATGAAGGAGGTCAACCGGGAACTGGCCGTTGACTCTGACGCCGTCCAGGACAAAGTCAATGCTCCGGTGAGAACGCCCCAAGCATAAAAGACTTGCTCGGTGCTGACACCCACGCAGAGGGCATCAGCCAAAGAGTCCATCCGGTCCGCCCTCAGCAAGCAAACGAGGACCTTCCAGCTGTACAAGCTGCGGTTCAGCAACGGCGAGGCGGTCCGCAGACGCCTCTTCGCCGAGCTCCAGGACTACAACGACAAGCTCGAGAAGCTGCTGGACTCGAGCGACAAGGACACGCGGCTGGCCCAGCAGCGCACCTCGGCGAGCCAGTCCGCCGCCGTCGACGCCGCCCTCTGCCGGTTCTGGGTCCGCGCGCGAGCCGTCTTCCGGGCGCTGGCCGCGGCGTGGGGCTGCCGCTGCCAGCAGCACGGGGCGAAGCTGCTGCTGCAGCACCGCACGGGCAAGACGCCCGAGTTCCACGTCACGTTCACCAAGCTGCTGTGCTCGTCGACGTGGGAGATTCGCAGGGCGAGGATCGCAGAGGGCCGTGACGCGGTGGCGGCCGGTGCGAGCCAGAGCGTGACGCTCCTCGAGCACGTTCCCATCCGGCAGCCGGCCCGCAGCCAGAACACCCGCCCGGCGAAGTCTTCCCTCCGAGCAAAGGGCTCCTCGACGGCGACGACGACAGCAACCGTCAACGTTTCGTTTCTAAGGTCGGTGAACTCGAGAGGACGGTGGGAGCCCGGGGCTAACTGCTGCAGACCCCCGTCCATCACCGTCACGGGTGTCCCGTCCGCTCCCCATCTGAGCGTAACCCAGCCGATATCCAACCTCTGTTCCGCGCTCGAACAGCCCGAAGGCTCGTGCTGCGGCTACCTCTCGGACGACGACTGTCGATACTACGTGTATTCGGTCAACTGCCAGAGCGCGCAGACCATCCCCTCGGTGACCCTCGGCCAGATCCTCGGCGGCGGCGTGCTCCCCCGGCCGACGCGCACGCAGCGGTACAACATCTCCCTGATCGTGGCGTCCTCGTTCCTGCAGCTCCTGGACTCTCCCTGGATGCCCGCCACGGTCACCAAGACGGACATCCTGTTCCTCGGCGACCCCGGCGACCCCAACGTCTTCATCCTGGACCAGCCGCACATAAACCGAGACCTGACGGCGCCGGCACCGACGCAGCAGGGCCCCAGCTTCACGGACGCCCTGGACCGCCTGGGCATCCTCCTCCTGGAGCTCTGCTTCGGGGCCGTCCTCGAGGGCCAGCCGTGCCGGAGGAGCTGGCCGGACGGCGCAAACGAGCGGGAGAGGGCCGTGTTCGACGTCATGGCCGCCCGCAACTGGCAGTGCCACGTCAACGAGGAGGCGGGGCTGGACTACGCCGAGGCGGTCGCGTGGTGCCTGGGGGGGAACCGGAGCGCCGTGCCCGAGAGGTGGAGGCAGGATATGCTCGACAAGGTGATACAGCCTCTGCAGCGATGTCTTGTATACCTGATGGGTCCGGGGCCGTAGCCAACTTACATGGCGGCGCGAGGTCATAGGGTACGGCATGAGAACATGCAGTAAGCAAACCATGTGAGGTTTCAAGCGGCTGCGCACTCTACTGGGTCAAACTTGATCAAGTATTCTGCCATACCAAACTATCGAATGCATAAATGGATTACCCGACAGGACAAGGCGTGCCTAACCCCCCCAGCTCGGCGGCCTGTCCTCTGGCCTAGTCCCCCACGTCGACTCCTCGGTCCCGAGCACCAGCTCCAGCGTCCACCCCTCGGCGAAGAACTCGTGCCCGATCCACGACTTGGTCCACTCCCTGCCGTTCACCGTCGCGCGCTGGATATGCAGGTTGCGGTACTCGGGGTCGAAGCCCACGTTGCGGACCGTCGCCGTCCTGCCCGTTGCGGGGCTGCGGACGCTCAGCTCCTCGAAAAAGGGCGGGCTGATGAGGTACACGTTCTGGCCGGCGACGGGGAAGAGCCCCAGGACGGAGAAGAAGAGGAACGCGCCCATGGCGCCCGAGTCGTCGTTGCCGGGCAGGCCGCCGGGGCTGGCGTTGAAGGCGGCGGGCACGTAGGCGTGGATGCGCTGCGCCGAGAGCGAGGGCCGGCCGGCGTAGTGGTAGAGGAAGACGGTGAGGAAGACGGGCTCGTTGGAGATGTCGGCGAGGCCGCTGGTGTGGAAGAAGTCGAGGCGCGAGACGAAGGCGTCGTCGCCGCCGACGAGGGAGATGAGGGACGAGACGGCGTGGGGGACGAAGCTGGGCGTCGGTCAGTCAGTCAGTCGTAGATGCAGGCGTCCATCGGGCCCGGGCTGTACTTACAAGAGGTACTGCCAGATGCTGGCCTCGAACGTCTCGCTCGGGTTCGACGTGAGGGAGCAGAAGCCGGCGAGCGCCGAACACGCAATCGGGTCCTGGAACCCCCACGTGCCGTTCATGTACTTTGGCTGGAAGAAGCCCCTGAAGCCCGTGTCCTTGCCCTTGATGGCCGACGTCTGGTCCTCGCGCCACAGGTTGCGCCAGTTCATGCTGCTGCGCATGTACCTGGCCTGGTCGCCGGCGCTGCCCATGCCGCCCGCCAGCGTCGCGAGGCAGAAGTCGTCGTAGGCGTACTCGAGCGTGCGCGACACGCTGCGCGAGTTGGTCCCGAAGCCGAGCGGGTCAAAGTCGAGGTAGGGGATGTAGTCGAGGGCGCGCCAGCTGCGCAGGCCGCCGCGGCCGTGGAGGGACCACTCGCGCGGCTCGCGCTCGGCGTCGGCGGTGGCGGCGGCCAGGGCGAGCTGCCAGTCGATGCCGCTGGCGCTGAGGTTCTTAACGTAGGCGTCGGCGAACAGGACGTCTGCGTTGGAGCCGCCCTGCGTCCAGCCGTTGCACATGCTCATGTGGCAGTCGGGCAACCAGCCCTCGTGCGTGTACGTGTCGAGCAGGGACTGCAGCATCTGCGTCTGGGCGCGCGGGTCGACGACGGTGAGGAGGGGGTGCTGCGCGCGGAAGCTGTCCCAGATGCTGTCTCGGGTCAGTCCGAGGGCGGCGCTTTCATCGGGTCAGGGGCGCAGCCCACCAGTAGAAGGAGTCAAAGTACGGGCGGCCCGTGTCCCAGTGCGGGTTCTCGCCCGTGTAGTTTTGCGGCGAGATCATGTTCCTGTACGCGCCGCTCCAGAAGCTCTTGACCAGGTCCTGCGACGCGCCGCCGCTCCTGATCCGGATGGGAGCCAGCTTCTCGCGCCACGCGTCCTTGGCCGCCGCGACGAGCCCGTCAAAGTCGGCCAGCGGGTCGGGAATCTCCGTCTCGGCGCTGCGGCAGGCCTGCTCGGCGCTCTTGAAGCTGACGCCCACGCGCGCCGTGACGCTGTCGCCGTCGAAGCGCGCGAAGCCGCCGCCCTCGAGGTAGAAGAGGTTGAAGCCGCGCGTGAGGGACACGCTCTTGGGCTCCGTGCCGGCGCGGCTGTTGACCCAGACGCCCGTGTCGAAGACGCTGGCGCCGAAGAAGTCGACGCAGACGTGCAGCGCGTACGAACCTGCGCCGAAGCTGGGCAGAAAGGTGCCGTTGCCGACCATGCGGCCCGATTGCGCGTCGACGCTGACGGACGCGTTCTGCCGGCTCTGCCACAGGTCCGTGAGGTCGAGCAGGATGAGCGGGTGCAGGCCCTTGCCGCTCTTGGGGAACGCGAAGCGGTACAGCGCCGCGTGCTCCGAGACGGTCATGTCCGCCTTGACCCCGTTCTCCAGCTCAATGGCGAAGCGGCCCGGCTCGGCGCGCACGCTGCCGTCCCTGTAGTGCACCTTGCGGTCCCCGATGCGGAAGCGGCAGTTGTTGAGCTCGTCGCCGTCGCACAGCTGCGGGAACAGCGGGAAGTTGCCCAGGCTCGGGTTCCCGCCGGTGCCGCTGTCGTGCATGGCCGAGAAGCCGGTGACGTTGCTGCCGTCGAGCCCGAAGCCGCCCGTGTTCTGGCCGTCGACGTCGGCGACGGCCTTGGCGAGCCCGTACGGCAGCGTCGCGCCGGCGAAGACGTTGCCGCCGTTGGTCGTGCCGATGAGGGGGTCCACGAAGCGGAGGGGATCGCATCCGGCGCCCGTGGCTACGAGGGCCAGGGGCAGGGCGAGGAGGCGGTGGGTGCGCATCGCGAGATGGTCCTGCGTGGTGTTTGGTATCACAACACGGCGACAACACCACGGGGGTGCAAGTCTGCAATGGTCAAAAGTCAATCCAAAGCCGCGCCAGCAACTGCCGCGGCGGCTGGCGTCCTTATCATCGCGTCATCGTGCCCAACGTCCCACCGCGGGGAGACAGTCGGGCGATTGCGCAGCGGTGAGCGCTGGCCTTCCCCTCCAGGCCGCCCAGTGCAACCCCGCGGGCGTCCGTCCCGATCTCCTAGTCGTGTGACGGCGCCTGCAGACAAAGGGTGTCGTTCTCGCCAGGAACGGCATCCAGCAAGACGCGAGATGACGCGCCGTCGAGCTTGGAGCTCCGAGAAGCCAATCGAGATGCCCCCATGTTCCACCCCCGCTCCGTCCAGGGTTCGGCCGCGGGGTCGAGCAGGGATCAAGCCGCAAGCCGCCCCGGGAACTGATATCAGTCAGCTGTCGAATTCATTCATGGCAGGCCTTCATCTTGGTCTGGCCGCCTCTATTTTACAATCGTAGACCCATGGCCCAAATCGGATGCCGTCCACCCTACCTTTACTTGATCCCAGAAGCCAGAGATATTAAACCCTTTTACTCGTTTGCTCGTTCGTTTGCTCGTTTGCTCTCCTAGGCCTCGAGCGTCACCCCTTTTTGAACTCCCCATCCTCCTGCAGCGTACCGATGACGGGCTCCAGCAGCAGCGGCAGGCACTCGGCCGCGTCCCTGCCAAACGCAAAGTCGCCGGGCTGGATCTTGTACAGCTCCGTCTCGTCCTCGGCCTCCGGGTTGATGGTTGCGATGCGCGCCCCGTGCAGCTTGGCCCGGGAGATGTAGCCTGCTGCGGGCCACACCTGCGCCGACGTGCCCACCACCAGCATGAGGTCCTGTGGCATGGGGTAAGCGGGCCGTATGCGTAGCCACCGGCCGGGGGTGCCGATGCGGAGTGTCAAACCAGACCTACCACCTTGCCGTTGTTTATCCACTCGTTGATGCCCATCATCATGTCCCCGTCCAGATCCTCCCCGAACCATACCACCCCAGGCCGCTGCAAGCCCACCCTGCACTTGGGGCACGTCGGCAGCTCCTCCTCGGGGATGTGCTTGATGCGGTGGTACGGGTCCAGCAGCGGCAGGACCTCGCCCGGCGGTGGGTCCTCTGACGCCGGGGCCAGCGGCGGGCAGAAGGGGTCGTCGAAGTTGTCGTGCTGTATCCAGTCGCAGCCGTCCGCGCTGCACTTGATGTCGAACAGGGAGCCGTGCAAGCCCCGGAGCTGGTCCGGGGGGTGACCTGCTCGTTGTGAGAGATCTATGAGAGGGGGAGGACGGGCATATCAGTAACTGGCACCACTGGCACCTCACACATGCGTCCCAATCGCAGCACGCGGATCGGGAGCCGGCGGAGCAGATGCAACTGCTTACTGTCAACATTCTGCGTCAGGCACAAAAAGTCCCTATTCTCCCTCGCCAGCGCCGCCAGCGCCCGGTGCGCCGGGTTCGGCCTGGCCCGCAGGCACGTGTGGCGCCTGTAGCCGTAGAACAGCCATACCATACCCGGGTCCGTCTGGAAGGCGCGCATCGTGGCCAGCTTGGTCGCGTCGTGGCTCCGCCAGTAGCCGCCGGCGCCGCGGAACGTCGGCAGCCCGGACGACGAGGACAGCCCGGCCCCACAGAGGGCGAGCACCCGGCGGCTGGACCGGAGCACCTCGTGGAAGCTCTCAACGTCGTTGTGGGGCGCCATCGGAGCGCGGAGGCCGCAGGGGGACTGGGAGAGGCCGGCGGCTCGGTTATGCCCTCCCGTTGGGGCGGGACGTCCTTTGTATGGGGTCGGATGCGGCTGACGGCCTCGCGGGCCGGTAGGAGTTTGCTGGAGGAGGTCGCCAAGGAGAGCGGTGACAGGACAGGGAGGGCGGGAGGCGGCGGGGCCTGCAGGGCAGCGTGAGACGGCGACGGACGCGGATGAGGGCGAGATTGAGAGAGAAGAGGAGCAGGAGTGAGGGTTTGCAAGTTGGTCTGCGGGTGAGAAGATGGAGGCTGAGCATGCCTGGGTGGCAGTCATTGGTGCTGGGCAGGCCAGCGCCAGCGCCAGGGAACCGCCCACCAGCAGCTGAAGCAGCGGACCAAGCACCTGAACCAGCACCTGAACCAGCCGTGGCGGCCGCACCATCCGTTGGCTGTGCATCCACCACCAGCCTGGGCGGCGTCTTCCACCCAATCCAGTGCCCTTTGGCCATCAATCGATCCCCAGCGCTCCCGAAGCAAGCACGCGTTCCCCGTAGCACGGCATTTCCCCTCGGCTCGCTCCGAGCTCTAGATGTATGTACTCGTACCAGCGCTGCGAGAAGCTGATTGCTCCCACAACGACGGCAGGGATCCCGCTAGGGGTCTTGGGGTCTGAACCCCTCCTGCCATGAGAGCATGGCACCTCGCAAATCACCGTCGCTTCGTATCTGGACAGACGACGGGTGGAGGGATCGTCCACTACTCGTACAGCGCGTCATAATGGTGGGGTGGCAGCTCCAGGGATGCAGGGCTCGCAGGGATGGGCCAAGCATTGTGACTCAGCCGTTGTTGCTCAACAGCAGTGTGCGGCTGCGTGACGGTCATCCGCGCCGTCAACATCGACGACGAGTCCAGACCCCAACCTCGAGGCTCCTGCGCCGTGGAAGCATTGCGTGCAAAGGTCGCGCACCATCTTGTCGCGAAGACCTGTGATGGGTGAATAGAGCGACCGATGGCCATGCCAGAGCATATCTGATCCTGGGATGCGCTCCTGGCTCGCCGTCCTGCTCTCGCAGCAGAGACCAGACGAGAGACGCCATCGACGGCCTGCAGCATCCGGCTGCAGATAACACTCCCGCTGCTGCAGCGCCGTTGTTTCACCAACAACGCGGGCTCTTCAGATAGATGAGGTAAGTTGCCAAGCATCCTGCCGAGTTCTAAAACGACGTACGAGCACTAAACAGCTGTCCTCGATTAATACGAGTACAATCCGCCTATTAATCCGCCTTTGTTCTCTTATAAGCATGCTCGCACGATGAAAATGTTGTTAGCAATTGTTGACAGGAGTGTACGAGTAGTACATTCCAGTCGCCCAGCCTGCCGGGCGTCGCTGAGAGGCTGGAGCACAACACGTGCGGGCGGGTACCTGGGTTTCCCGCAACCCATGTCGTGAGTTCGTGAGAGGCGGGTATCTCGCACCGAGAAAGCATAATGGATGATGGTGTGTTCTCGTAAGTCCAGGGAATGATGACGTCTACTCGTATCCACGACGGGTATGGTGAGGGATCAATGCCGCCATGGCTTCCCCAGCTATGAAGCACCGTCGAAGATCTGCTAGTGTTCTTATACGATATAGATGTCGTATTCGCGACTCACGGGGATCGGCGTTGCGACGGGCTCGTGATTCGGTTGTTGCGGTTGAGATTGGCAGGACGATACGAGGGAATGCAGTCTGGCGTTGGTGTCTCCGCTGGCCATGTGGGCTCACCAATACCCCTGGCAGTGACGAATGCGGTCATGCCAACGTCGAGCCCGGAGCGGCCAACTGATGTTTGCTCATCGTGTTGCCCACTTGTTTGGCTGGTCGCTTTTATGTGTATTTTTTAATACGTCGAGCCAATAGAATGGATCATAGACGTGTTCTTCGCATGCCCCTAATTAAGGGTAACAGCAGCTCCATGCGGCTTATCACGAAAAGCAGCAAACGCCATGTTTGCCCAAACACAAGCCACGAGACGCTCGTCTGCACATTTCAAGAGGATCTAAAAGCACTCCTGAGACGCAGGAGCGTCCGTTAATTGCGGATTAGTGCATGACTGACAGCCAACTTGACAGCCAGTCGTCCGGTCATGCAAACAAGCCAGCCGCCCGCCCGGGCTGTTTCAAGCCAGAGGCTTGTATGGAGTCCGTATATTGTTCGGTGTAATCAGGTAGGGCTGTCCTGACTTGGCAGAAGCACAGGGCGCATGGTGCAGGCTGCACTGCAGCTGCCTCTTTAGGCAGCCAAGGAGCTGGAGAAACGTTCCTCGGAGCCTTGTCGTACTGGTACTGAAGCTTGGTTGGGCGAGAGGGCAACGTCTCTCGCGCGATAGTGGCGGGCCAGCAGCACTCGGAGCTATCGTGTGGCGGTAAGCTTCGGGACCCCGACGATAGCGGGTGTAAATATAGAAGCAAACGCAACGGCCGCGGCGAGCTAGAGCCTGCCTAGAGATGGTGGCGGCGGAGGAGAGGGAGCCATCGTGAAGGAGGGGTCGCTAGCCCGGCATCTCCAGAGTCCAGAGCAGAGCCTCAGGTCTCGTGGCAAAGGAAAGAAATAATCGACCGAGCTCGACCCGTGGCGCAGGATGCCTGTCGCATTTTCTGCCGGTGTGCTGGACAAATGCGGCAGTGGCCGGGCCGGGGGACGAGGCGTGATGAGAGAAATTTCTTGTGGCATCGACGCCCAGGCTGCCCAGCGGCCCCAGCCGGCACTGCCCTCTTGGGCCCACTGACTGGCGCCGGAGCTGAATACGAGGCGCTGAAGCTTTGCGCTCACGAGGAATGGCTGCCGTATTGCCGCGCATCTCGGCTCCGGCGCCGCTCCAGTAGGGCTTCGATAGCGGCGGTGCAGGCCCCCGCGGATTGCTGCCAGTGGGCAATATGTTCTGCATGCATGCATGTCCCAAACGCCAGTCGCCCGGGGGTTGAGGGAGGAATGGATTGGATCCTCTTGTCTGCTGTTGCTGTTGCACAGCGTCTGCACTGGTGATGCTTCCAGAAGGGAGCCTTGGGCCGGTTTGCAGGGGACAGAGCCAAGCAACCCCCCCAGCCTCCGGGGAGAACGCCGCGGAGCAATTTGCCAGCAAACGGCACTGTTTGGCACTGTACGCAGCGCGTACCGTTGCAGCGCAAAGCAAACGTTCGGTACGAACAACAAGCGCAAACCATCCGCCGCGTCGCACCGTATGCCAACGTCTCGCACCGTCTCCCTACGAGTATTGTGCCAATGCGCCCCTCAAACTCCTCTCAGTCCATGACGCGGGCATCCAAGGGCGACAGCCACTCGCCCAGCACCTCCCAAGCCTGCGCTTCGGGTCCTCCCTCGTGAATACATGCGTCCAATGGCAAGGGCCGCCCTCGCCGCATAGGGCATTCGGACCGCATCGACAGCGGCGGGTCACGTTCGTGATGGGCTGCGAGGTCCCAGGTCCTGTCGTATCACCCACCGAACCAGTGAGCCACAGTCCACATTCCACCTTGGGCCCCTACCCTCCACACCCCGATCGATCTTACTCGTAAGCTCACGGCCGGCAGCGCATCATGAGTCCGTGACCCGTGTGGCAGGGCCCAGAAATGCCCCAGCAAACACGAGATCAGCATCCGGCGCTCGAGCCCCATCCCAAGCCCGGCGGCTCAGAATCCCGAGCAACCACACAGAGTGAATCAGGCACTCGAGCTGCTCGGCACGGGGGGGTAGCAACCGCGGCCGGGCCCTGGCAGCGGCGTTGCCTCCGGAGGCCAGTGTCCAACGGAGCCGAACAGGCAGCCCAAAAGAAGCCAAGGGTGGCTGGTGGGCCCCGTGCCCGTGTGTCGTGTCAATTGTCTCAGCGTCAGAGATGGGTTGTCCAGGTCTTGACCTGGTTGGCCTGCCGCCCACAGTCGTGAACAGCTGCAGGGGTCTCTGGGTGGTGGTTCCACCCCTGTCACGCCGTCCTGGTGGCTGATGACAGGTGTGGGAACATGGGCTGGACTTGGCCCATTGCTCGTGGGCTCTCAGGAGGTAATAAAACAGCCGTCTCGTCGCCCCGACCCTAGATCCCTCCTGATCCCGCTCCCTCTTCCTCCTTCAGGTTATCTATCTACTCTCGTTGTCCTCCAACAACAGCTGTTTTCTTTTGGCCATCTTCCCGTCTCTCGCTACTGAACAGTACTGTCGTTTCTTTTGGCCCTCTTGGCCTCGTGTTTGTAAGTTGAGACCGCAGCAACCTACTTGACTCTGCGCAACCGCTAATGAATCATCGCAGCTGCTATCCTTGACCCGAGACAACCTCGTCTCTCAACCCTTCTCGCACATCCCAGCCTCGCAACGATGTTCTCCAAGGTTTTCTCGGCCGCCGCGGTGGCTCTGGCCGCCTCCACCCTCGTCTCCGCTCAGACCTTCACCGAGTGCAACCCGCTGAAGAAGAGTAAGTTGCCCTCGTCACCCGGCTCGTTCTTCGCGGCGCGGTAAAAGCTGACAGCAGTTCCCACAGCCTGCCCTGCCGACCCTGCCTTCGGCTCCAAGGCCACCTGCGACTTCACCAAGGGGAAGTGCGGCACCTTCAAGGAGGCCGAGGGCACCACGATCACGTACAACGGCAACGGCGCCGTCTTCAAGATCAGCACCGAGAAGGAGGCCCCCACCATCCACACCAGCAAGTACATCTTCTTCGGCCGCGTCGACGTCGAGGTCCAGGCCGCCGCTGGCCAGGGCATCGTCACCAGCGCCGTCCTCCAGTCCGACGATCTCGACGAGATCGACTGGGAGTGGGTTGGCGGCGACAACGCCCAGGTCCAGACCAACTACTTCAGCAAGGGTGACACCAGCACCTACGACCGTGGTGCCTACCACCCCGTGTCCAACCCTACCGGGTCTTTCCACACCTACTCCATCGAGTGGACTCCCAAGGCTGTCGTCTGGCTCATCGATGGCGCGGCGGTTCGCACTCTGACCTACGAGTCCGCCAAGGGCGGCGCCGCGTTCCCCCAGAGCCCCATGCAGATCAAGCTCGGAACCTGGGTCGCCGGCGGCAAGAACAGCCCCGAGGGCACCGTCCAGTGGGCCGGCGGCTACACCGACTTCTCCAAGGCTCCCTTCCTCGGCTACTACAAGAGCATTGCCATCACCGACTACGCCGGCAAGGACAAGCCCGCCAGCGGCGGCGTCAAGGAGTACATCTACGGCGACCAGACTGGCACCTACCAGAGCATCAAGGTCGTTGGCGGTGACTCCGGCAGTGACAGCTCCAGCAGCGCCAGCAGCGCCAGCGCCACCGGGACCAAGACCAGCTCGGATGCTCAGTCTTCCACCAAGGCCTCTGAGACCTCCACCAAGGCTGCCAGCACCAATGCCACCAGCGCGAAGACCACCCTGAGCACTGCTTCCGCCTCGACTGGCTCCAACTCGACGGCTGCTTCCACCACTGCTGGCGGTTCCGGCACCGCCCCCACCGGCAGCACGACGCCCACCACCGTCCCCGGCTCTGGCGCTCCCCGCGGCGCCGCTGCCGTCGGCAGCGTCCTGCTGGCCGGCGTCGGTGTCATGGTCGCCCAGATGCTGCTGTAAGGGATGTGAGGCTCATGAGCACAACCTGCCCCCCTTTCTTCTCTTCTGGATGTACTATTTTCTGTCATGGTCAACGAAAGAACGCGCATGTATGAGAGGAACATGCTACGCAATCTATACTGCACGCGAACAGAGCATACCATCTAATATTATACAATTCGAGTCGAGCCTTCTTTCTTTGCCCGCCCCCGAAGCATTGAGAGGGGGGCCAACTCCACCGACCTATGGGCTTCTTCCCGGATGATCTTGGCCCGTTTGAATGACAGACACCTACGCTGGTTTTTTAATGTGATGGCTGGTTTTCTGTTGGTTGGGGGGGGGGGGAGCATGGTTGGCACGCACGTAAAATGAGGTGTTGTGTGGGTTCGTCACATTTGATACAAGAGGATACCTGGATTTCATTGATTGAAAGTCTATTTTGGCATTGTCAGGCATTTAGATTCCGCGTTGTTTGTTGATGGCACGCCTAATCAAAGAAGTAGCCAGAAAACAACTATTTCCCTGGCGTTTCGCCTCCTGTCCTTGAGCCTCATCTCGTGCCTCGCTAGCCGCCGAATGAAACGCGCAATAAAACCCGCATGGGCAGGCAACCAGGTGAACCGTGTCAGAGCGCATCGCCGGAAATTACACGTCATGGAGCCCAATCTGGTCGGCCCCCGAGAGGCCCTCCCCCCGGCCGTGCTTGGCGGGGGAGGCCCGTATCGAGGCCCATTGGCTTGGCGAGGGCTCAGACGGGTCGCGTCTCCCTGTGCCGCGTCGTCGTGAGAAGTGAGATATGCAGGGGGCAAAAGGGCGGTTGGGTTGCTTGGATTGGGAACAGGGATGCACATACGAGAGCCTCATGTAAACGAGCCTGGGACCGAGAAAGGCCGGTGGTCCTCCGATACGAAGCATTACGAGTCCATTCCGCTGACCGAGGCGTCCCTGGAGTTGTCCTCCACGCAAAAATTATCCCCCAAAAATCCCAGAAAGATGCAGCTCCCAAATCGCAGCACAAAAAAAAAATAGAAAAAAATGAAACCTCGCAAGCGAGGCCCGTGACGTTTCTCCGGTACAGGGAATCGAACCCTGGGCTGCTCGGTGAGAGCGAGCGATGTTAGCCACTACACCATACCGGAGTGACTTGATTTGTGGGATGGAGACGGCCTCAAGCAATTCATATCTCTTCTCGCTCTCAGTGGAGTTGATTTGGTGCGCTGGTCTGAGCGTCGTCCAGTAGGGCAAGTTTCAATGTCCACATTCGGAAAGCCCCGACAGTGGAGACTCTGAGCTTCCTTGTGTGTACAACGTCGCACTTGCACATGCTTGCTCATACATCGCTGTACCAGACTTTCATGTCATATGTCACCAACAACAACGCAAACATGAGACACCTTGGCACAGCCATCGTGTCATAGGTATTGTAGTACTATTGATAAACGAAAGACTTTAGGCAAGGTAGGTATACACATGCAACGTCGAAACCAGAGCCGACTCCAACCTTCACAGAGCCGTGCAACCATCAAGCGGCCCTCCTGGCTTCTTCTAGACGCTCCGGGTGACGCCAACGTCAGTCCAAGCTTGGCGCACCGTCTTTGCAGCGTCCTCGCCAAACTCCTCTTCGGCGCAGTCGACGGTGACATCTGCAAACTGCTTGAAGCTGCAGCGAGGGGGGACCCTGCCGCTGTTCATCGCCTTCCACCAGATTTGACCAGCCTTTTCCCACGAGTAGCCGCCAAAGGCCACGGCCGCCAGGTAGAACGCCTTGTTGGGAATGCCCGAGTAGATGTGGACGCCCCCGTTGTCCTCGTACGTCCTCTCGTACCGAGCCATGTTGTCCACCTGGGGATCTTTGCCCTGCCATCGAGTGTCAGTCAGTTGTGGCTGCTGAGGTGAGTGCGAATCAGGAGTCGTCTTACAAAACGCGGGTCATTGTAGGCCGTTCCAGGGTTCTTCATGCTTCGCAGGGCAACTCCCTTGACGTCTGGCACAAGACAGCCCTCACCGATGAGCCAGTCTGCCTTGTCCGACTTCTCATTCTCGATCTTCTGCTTGATCATGATGCCAAATACATCAGAGACGTGCTCGTTCAAAGCACCGGGCTGATCCATGTATTCAAGTGGGCTGGTGTGCTCGGTGATGGCGTGCGTCAGCTCATGCCCAATGACGTCGATGCAGCCGGTGAAGTTGCTGAGAAACTCGCCGCCGTCGCCAAAGACCATTTGCATCCTCTGGGGATCCCAAACTGGGGTGACTCGTCAGCTTGTGTACGGACTCTCACATTAATTCGACCACCTACAGGCATTTTCGTAGTTCTCACCAAAGTGAACGGAGCTGATGACATCCGCGTTTTTGTTGTCGATGGACTTCCAATTGAAGTACTTCAAGTAAAAGGCGAGGACGTGCCCAACGTTGTCGTAGGCTAGGTTGACGTCCTTGTCCTTGACCTTTGCCTCCCCTTCGGCTCGTTTCAGCTCGCCGGGGAGTGCATTTTCGTCTTGTGTCTTCTCGGCGTCGTAAACGGCACGATAAGGGGCGTCTTTGGGGCTGTCCTTGCCTCTGGCTGCCAATTCTACTGCAACATCAGCAAAACGGCCTTGGAATGGGGCCAAGGACAGTCGCCGGCTCACCTTGCTGTGCCTCGGGTGGGTTGGCCATGAGAGACTGAAGATGGTTCAGGTCTCTCTTGGCGCGGGTGCGGGTGGCCTCGTCCACTGATGCAGATGTGGACAGTCGGGCCAGAACGCCTTCGGGGATAAAGGGAGATGCACGAAAAGTAGCAGCACCGGAGCCACGGGGCGAGGCTAGCGTCGCCATACGCTTCCGACGAGCGCTGCTCACACGGTCGTGAGCGACGAGGGACGCTTTGGCCGCGTCACGGACATGCTGAGGATTGCTATTCGAATCACGGATGCCGCGAAGGAGGTGAGGCGGGACGATGAAGCAGCGGCAAGACATGACGATGGCGTCTCTGGGTGCGTGCTGTGGAGCGCGAAATCAGGAGCTCTGTGAAGCTGTTTCGGTGCTCTGGGAAGTTGTTTCGATAGGTCTGATGGTAGGAGGTGCAGAACTGGGTACAAAGAGAAGATGGATGGGGAGAGATGCTGAAATGCAGAGCATCACCCCCTTTCTTTTATAGGTACTTGGTCAGTTCGACTGAGTGCGATATGGCAGGCAGCTTGCACTAGCTTACTAGGCTATCACTTGCCTGTCGAGCGAGTACACCTGCCGCGAGTACACATGCACGACACCTGATAACTCGCTCTGGTGTCACCTGGTTTCGCTTGGCGGGAAGGCTCACTCAGAGCGGTGCATATGCTGCAAAAGCAACCCTTCGATCTGCAAAGACGGCGCGTGCCGACATAATGTTTTGCGCATTGTTACAACTTCACTTGCCACCAGTTCGCCGAGCTGTGCTCCGTGAAGCCGGTTGAACGGAGCCACTTGGCACGAGTGTCACGGCTCACGAGCAGCGAAGCCACCTTCGCGCAGCACAACGGGCCTAGACATCATAAGTGTGGCAGTCTGGTGAAGACGTGGCCCTCATGTATCATCGGTTTGCAAGCGTTCACGCTTTGCCAGATCCTGAATTGCGATGTTGGAGGCTAGATGAAGGAGACACCAAATCCCTGCCAGTCCCTTCTGGGGAAAGCACGATGGCATTGTCCCTGGCAGTGGCACGTGTCGGAGTCATTGGCACCGCACAATAAAGCCTCGGTGTCAGCATAGATCACACTTGTGATGCTCTGTGCGGCGAGGCAACCATTTGTCCATCCAAGGTGTCACGCTAACTACAGGCCCTATAAACATTGTTCGAGCTGAGTGAGATTCCAGTTGTGGATTAACATGTGTGCAGTGAAGAAGCGTCCTGCTGGTCTGAACACTTCTTCTCAAGAGGGCAATCTGTATGTACGGAGCAAGGCTTCTAGCTCTCTGCGATGTCGATTCCATTTAGCTAACACTTATATGTAAATTCACACTCTGGATGGTAAGGTAAGATACTAGACCACAAGAATATACGGGCATGATTTACGACTTTAAAGACCGTGATGTTTGAGGTGGCAAAGCTAGTTAGTAAAGACAGGAACCCGCTAACGGTCGGCCGAGCTTAAACTCCATGTGTGGAGGAACTCCATACAACGACCGAAAGATACCGAATCCGACTCACTATGATCGATTACGTACTCTCAATTAAACGCAATGCCTACCTCGACTCCGCGGCCCGGATAGATATCCCTCGGCTGAATCAGCCAGCAAAGATATGCACCTCCGTGCTGTTCGTGCCAGTCCTGCTCTTCTTGATGACAACGAGGTCCGGGCGTCCGTTCTTATTCCAGTCTGTCATTGCAAAGGCGAACGTATCGTCCGTATTATGAAGTGCAGTACCCGTGTGCAGGATGAAGTCTTGAAACTTGGAAGCCCCTGAAAGGATATGCACTTCTGTGCTGTTCGTGCCGGTATTGCTCTTTTTAATAGCGACGAGATCCGGGCGTCCGTCGCCATTCCAATCCGTTACTATAAAGTCGAATGTGTCGTCCGTAGTATGCAGTGCAGTACCCGTTTGCAGGATAAAACTTTGGAATTTCGAAGTCCCTGAGAGGATATGCACTTCTGTGCTATTCGTGCCGGTATTGCTCTTACTGATAGCAACGAGATCCGGTCGTCCGTCGCCGTTCCAATCTGTCATTGCGAAATCGAACGTACTGTCCGTGTTGTGGAGTGCAGTACCCGTTTGCAGGATATAGTTCTGGAAGTTTGAAGCCCCTGAAAGGATATGCACTTCTGTGCTATTCGAGCTTGTGTTGCTCTTCTTAATAGCGACGAGATCCGGACGTCCGTCGCCGTTCCAATCCGTCATTGTGAAAGCGAATGTATCGTCTGTGTTATGGAGTGCAGTTCCCGTTTGCAGGATAGCGTTCTGGAAGTTCGAAGCTCCTGAGAAGATATGTACCTCCGTACTGTTCGAGCCGGTATTGCTCTTCTTGATGGCAACGAGATCCGGGCGTCCGTCACCATTCCAATCCACCATTGCGAAATCGAACGTACTGTCCGTATTGTGGAGTGCAGTTCCTGTTTGCAGGAGAGCCTCTTCAAAATTTGATACTAGCAAAGAGGACCTCGCTCCCGATAGGGTCGCGTCCATCCGGGAGACCTGACCTTTGGTGAACATGGTGCAACATGCGTCGTCGCTGTAGTCCATATAATTCACAAACAGGTCCCCGTTTGGTGTGTTGTTGCATGAAATGTGTGGGAACGTTGGCTTTCCCCTGTTGGGCCCAGACTGATTGGGCGTGTCTTCGCAGTAATCTGTGCCAGAACATCGCAATCCGTCGTCACCCCAGATATGGAAACAGTTCAGCCAGTGACCGAGTTCATGGGTTGTGGTGCGGCCTAGGTTGAATGGAGCCGTTGTAGTCCCGACGGTCCCGAATGCTGTATGATTGATGACCACCCCATCGCTCTCAGGAGGACCGCCAGGAAACTGCGCGTAGCCAAGCAACCCCCCGCCGAGTTGGCAGACCCAGACGTTGAGGAAGCGGTCGCCTGGCCATGCGTCCACGCCACCCTGGGCGGTAAATTTCATTCTATCATCTGGTTCTTCATTGGGGCCCCATTTGTCAAACGATGCGATTGTCGTGGACGTACGGGTAATCCCCGTCGTTGGATTGCCTTGGGGGTCTCGCCGCGCGAGAAAGAACCTTATCCGCGCATTCCCCTTCAGCGACTGAAAGACGTTTGGTACTATGCTGATGTCTGCGTTTGTTTCGTTGAAGTCCTCGTTGAGCACCGTAATCTGACTGTCGATTTGAGCATCGCTGATGTTCTGCTCCGCGTTGTTGAAAAGGACGTGAACCACAACAGGAATGTGTGCATCACCTGCCCGCAAAGACGTACTTGTACGGAGCGCAAGGTTGAACTGTTCGACGGCCTGTCGTCTTGATTTGTACCCTGCGTCCGTGGCAAGCAGATGCTTGTGGTACTCGCCCGTTGCACATATCCGAACGGGTGGAATCGGGTCTTCCGTTGCCATCTTGACGAGTTGAAACAAGTCAAAAGTAAGTGGTTGCAAATAGCGAAGGGAGCATTGCAAGGCAGGCTGACCGCGGGCATAAATAGGCCGCTCAACCCAGACAGCTATTGTCTTGGGGGCATGCTTCTCTATCACAGCCGAATCAGATTGCCAGAGCTGGGTCACGGGTACACTTGGGGGCCATATACTTTCTCGCCGCGAAGTGAATATCTGTCGACCGTGAACTACAGTATCACTGTTACTTTGCCACGCGTGATGTCCTGACGTCTTGGCTGGCAAATATTAGCCGTGGTCGTTAGAGGTAGCTCATTAGCCGAGAACATTGCCCAGCTTATTCGCAATAAAGTTTGTCAGGGCTGGATTGCATTCCACATACTCCGTACGGCGGACTGCTGGTTAGTTTGTGCCAAAACACATTTTGGCACTTTTCTTAATGCGTATACGGTAGGCGTGAATTTGCGAATACTTAATAAAGGAGTCGTAGACCTGTATTACTAGATATAGCTAACTTATCGTGCATAGAGTATGCATAGAGATTGCTAGTATTGCTTATTGCTAGCCTTACTGGCCTTGCTACCTACCTAGCAACTAGGTAGGTAGTTGTCAGATTGAGGGCTCCACTCAACGCCTGTAAATGTAGCCTGCACGTGACTTCGCGATGCAGACTTTTTCCCTCAACAGCTGCAACAGCTGTACAAGGCGGTCAACGCAGGTAGGAACAGCACGGTGATGATCATCAATTCTATCGCACAATTGACTGCGTAACGAGCATCTTTTCAACCTCAATTTTGTGACCATTCGACAGCCCGGAAGAGCCGCCTCTTCTGACAGTAGTATTGCTAGCCTTGCTGCCCTGACCTGCTGGCGCTGCTAGCGCTGCTAGCGCTGCCTTTGCTACTATAACTTATTGCTATTGAGTGCGCCGTAATGAGTACGCTAAGTGCGCTATATTGAGTGCGCTGTGTTGAGTGCGCTGTGTTGAGTACGCTGTGTTGTGGCTGTCTTACGTGCGCTGTGGAGAGTGCGCTGTGTACCTACCTAGGTAGGTACCTAGGTATGGAAGTGCGCTATGTTGAGTGCGCTTTGTTGAGTGCGCTATAGGTAGGTAGGTAGGTATGCTGTATTAAATACGCTACGTAAATGTGTATAACGAGATGAGTTAGGGGGCACGGGGGTGTGCCCAGTTGCCAAAAAGTGTTTTGGCACAAACTAACCAGCAGTCCGCCGTACCACAGCCCCTCTTCAGCAAATATTGAATTCAGCCCAGATTCTCATTCTGCAAGAGGATATAACAATGTGCCACCGCCGGAAGGTTTAAGCTTACTGACGCTGGAATTCTTCCCCGAAGAGCTGAGCGCCACACCATTCCAAAGTCGAGGTGGCGTCTCTCCGACAGCCGGCCAAATCGAACTCTCGAGCATCGAACCGGATGGGACGTGTCGTCGCTTAGTGGGCTCGACAGGAACACCTGCCTTGACGGGCACAGCCTGTACGACGTCGTTGCATTCGGCCTCTTCTAAATATGCTTGGGCAGGGACGGTCTCTACGATGTACATTAACGCCCGTTGCAGTCGGCCTTTGGTGTGTTCATTCTCCGTCGACAAATTGTTAATAATGCTTAAGCTCTTAACCTTGACCTTAGTTATTTTTGACCTCTCTACACTAAGCATATACTCCTACTTATAGATACAAATGTCCGCAAATGGTTTTAGCGGCGAGACTCTACTATTGCTTTAGTTCCGAGCATGGAAGAAGAGGACTGCAAAGTAGCTTGCTACGTGCTTCCTTGGAGGGGCATTTACTGTACCGGTACGTGCTATACTACATTTTATCCCAGGGCTGGAGAAGCTGCCAAGCCATAGAAACAAGCCCCCTCACCATCGACTTATTAATTATAACTCGGCAATGATAATTTCTAGCAGTTGATCACTTCACCGGTAGAGAGCACCCGAGTCCCATTGTCTAAAAGCCTCTGCGGCGGCCGTTGCCAGTTTAGGACCTTATCACCCCTATCCCGCACATCCTGCCGCCTCTCACACAAGTTTCTCACGGATAAGTAGAGCGGATTCCCATGTGCATCCTGCACAGACATAGTCGTCTGCGGTGGCTTGGGCCTGGAAGGCCAGTCAATAGCTTCTAGAACGTCGCCTTGATGAACGGCATGGAGGACTCCCGTCCTTCGCTCCTGCCATTTTTGCATCATGAGCTGATATGATGCAACTGGATGGTCTAGCTTCACCTCTGGATGCTTCACCCACTCTAGTCCAAGGTCTTCGAGGTTCTGCTTTTCGTGAGGCATACCCCGGAGACTGTCGTCTCGGGTAATAATCTCGTAGGTGGTGAATATAACGCCCTTGACATCGTTCCGGTCCTCGCAATAATTCTCGCCCTCCTCAGGTGAAGAAGGGTGATTGATGCGGGCCGCAAAGTTAAAGTCGATGAGCATGACAGAGTCTGTCGACTCGTCAACGACGAGGTTTCGCGGGGCGATGTCTTGGTGCGCGATGCCGTATCGAAGGTTTAGGTCGTCTACGACCTTTATGAGCTGCTGTAGCCACTCCAGTCTGAAAACGCGTGACTTGTTCTCCTCAAGACTGCCGCCAGGCACGTAGTTGTTGGTGAATCCGATCACGCGACCCTCGAGCTCGTCAACGACAATCCGGTCAAACGGAACGATATTTTGGTGGCGCGGCAGACGCATCCACAGGTTCATCTCCTTCCAGGACATTTGTGCATACTGCCACATAAAGAAGTATTTGAATACGACCTGCTCAAGGGTCAGCTTATCACAGGACGAGATCATCCAAGACCAGCACCTAGAGGTCTCACCTTTTTAGCGGATTCCCCCTGGCATGGAGGGTATGCGACAAGGTCTACATCAGGTCCAAGCCTCTCAAGTTCCTCAAGTTCGTCCCGCCGCACTGTCTGAATCCCTTCCGAGAAAAAGGTTTCGTGAAGGAACGGATAGTACACACAGCAGGTCGGATCGTTTTTCGAATCGGTATACGTCGAGATGATCTCGCTAGTATGCGATACATATATCCTGCAAATTTCGGGAGACAATTGGCTGCTATAGCGGCTGAAATGCTCAATGGCAATACTCTCGTCGTCCTGTTCCCCGTCCATGGTTACCGAAACCACCCGCCTCTGGTCCCAATCAGTGACGTGCCAGGTGCTTGGCCCACCAACAGGGATGTCGCCGCTCAGAGAAAAATATTTGGAATCGTCGTCAATCATGTTGCTGTGCTCATTGGCAATCAAGGCGTGGGGATCGAAGAGGAATGAAGCAAGGCAGGTCTGAACCTGTGGTGAATGTTTTGGAGTGTGGAAATCGATGCGGACAAACTATTCTGTATAGAGTGCGGGGTTGCTATTAATGGTGGTGGGAAAAGGCATCGTGGTGGAAAAAGGAGCTGTTTTGTGGGTCCAACATAACGTCTGCACCAGACTACCTTTCTGTACTTTGTCGGCGTCAAATGATTGGTTATAGCATGATCGTTGTATGCTACTTACCGCTGGTGCTTGGTTTGATACACTGTTGGGTCTGAGCTTAGCTTCGCGATTGACCGTAGGTTATTCTTAGATATTGAGAAGTCCTGTTAGCTGATGGTTTCACAACATCAAGCAACTATCTATTGGCTGACTGCTATGATGAGGCTTGTGTCGTACTGGCAAGAATCTCTGCGGTAGGTTATTGTCAGAAGAGGCGGCTCTTCCGGGCTGTCGAATGGTTATAAAATTGAGGTTAAAAAGATGCTCGTTATGTAGTCAATTGTGCGATAGAATTGATGATTATCACCGTGCTGTTCCTGTCGCGTTATGCGGTTCCAATTCATAGGGCAAATATAGCGGTTGAATTCCAATTCCTGATCAATTGATGCATGCGTTGCTTGTGCTCCTTGTGCCCTTGTGTA
>JALHBX010001367.1:0-12312 GCA_024340025.1 Tolypocladium tundrense | reverse complement strand
GCGATTGCTGGCGCGGAAGATTCCATTTCGCGATGCGTCGCGTGATTGTGCTCAGACCGACTGCAACGTGGAAGTGATGCCGAAGTTTGTACTTTATCTTGCTTCGAGAGACGCCACTGAGATAGAGAGAGCTGACATAGTCGCGATACTGGTCGATTGGATTCGGTGGTCGTCCCATGGTTTTCGATGTTGGCGACAAGCGGAAGACTTCGGCGCTGATCGTCCTTGAGCGGAGGAAAAGGGGTTACTCTGTGTCGGTGTTCGATGAGGCAAAAGAGAACATGCTCCACTAAGCCCCTCTACTAACGTATCTTATCTCTGCTCACACTGACACTCTGTAGCCTGGTGTCAGTGATTGGTTTCCTCTGGGCCGCTGCGCTAATGGCGCGGGCCCGCTGCGGCTTAGCGTGGACGGAACGCAAAACATTTTGAAGCAGGGGAACTCCTCAAACCCTGCCACTTCGTGTACCGTACCCTTCTGTCGCTGTCTGTAGATATATATCGGCCATTGACGCTTCGCCATACATCTTGCGGTTTATTACGACTGACTGCACGTGTCACGGGCGCCGTCAATCGCCTCGGAACGTGGTTTGCCGAGCAAGATGTCCAGTACTGCCAACACCAGAGTGAGCATTGGCAGGGCCAAGGCCGCGCCGAGCGCGCGAGCAACGGCAGGCAAGGTTACGGTGAGATAGTTTGCCCTGATCTGGGTGCTAGAGTATGGCTGACGTGCTGTGTCACTCGCAGAAGCGGAAGCAACAAATAAAGAAGGCGCCTCCTGTCGGCTCGCCGCGTGATTTCCCGTGTCGTCCATGCGTAACTCGAGCGACGAAGGCCCCCGGCCACGAGTGCGCCTCACAGAACAGTAAGGAGGCAGCCCCTGCACAGCAACCTCGCTGTGCTAATGGGCATACTTAGATACTGGTGCAGCATGTTGGGACTGCGCGAAGAATGGCCATACTTGTAAACCGGTGAGTGTTTCTATCATTGAACGGAACGTACTGAGCTTGGCTGAACGGCACATGCAGGTTCCGCACGGTGCAGTTGCCGCCGTACGGACCTTTTGGCGGTTGAATCGCCAGATCAAAGAGACCGACGGCGACCCGGATGACGCCTGGCGGGCAGCTGCGCAGCGCGCAGCGCAAGAGTTGCGGGCTTACAGCGTCGCACCACAGGTCCCTGCGCTACCTCATGCGCTTGCTGCGGCTTCCTATGGCGACGATTCGGAGAGGACCTACAAGGAACGGAAGATTCTAGCGCTGGAGACAATAGCGGAGGCTGCTCGGCTATGGATCGTGAGTGAACCAACCTGGCCAGTTTGATGATCGCCACTGACTCAATTTCGAGCGGCTTAACAAGCCTGACAGCGAGGACGAAAGCGTTGGTGATGGTAAAGAAGCGGGCGAGGAGGATGATTAATGGTGGCTCCGGCAGTGTAAACAGCTCCGTCTAGGCCTCGAATTACCGCTGCTGGTTCGCAGCTCTTTCGCTCTCGAAATCGCGGTGGCCGCTCTTGCAAAAAATTTCATCAAATCTGGAGCTGAGGTACAAGGCTCAAGGTACTGTGGGGTTTGTCTCTGACCCTGGTCAGCACGGATTGCGGCCTTCTGAGTTTTGAATCAGTGACACCACTCTAGACCGACCGGCCTGTCCGGTCTGTCGGTCTGACGAGAATGGCCGGTCTGTCGGTCTGCGGTCTGTCAGACGGACTCAGTCGGTCTGTCAGACGGTCTGTCTGTTAGCCACACTGGAAAGATCTGACCTATTGCATATCCCGCGCGCCAATGTTGTTCATGTAGGCGAAATAAGCAGATCCGAGGCAATCGAACTCATGCAGAAAAGTCTGGAGGCGGAGCAGATGAGCGACAGTAACAGCACGACGGAATTGCTCGACTTCTTAGCCGATCTCCCGCTTGCCATCAAGCAGGCTTCAGCTTACATGGACAAGACGGGAATAACTACGACGCGGTACCTAGAACACTGTCGGTCGAGTGATGCAGACTTCGTGGAGCTCCTAAGCAAGGGTTTCGAAGACCAGGGCAGGTACAAGAACACCCATAATCCCGTTGCTACAACATGGCTCCTTTCGTTCCGCCACCTCTCCCGGGGCAACCCGTTGGCAGCTCAATACTTGAAACATATGTCATTTCTTGCTGAGGAAGATATCCCAAGAAGTCTCCTTCCAGGCGACAATGAGCTAGAAGTGGACGAGGCAATCGGTGCTTTGAGGTCCTACGCTTTTATCACTCAGCGAGCCTCCCAAGTGTCATACGACATGCACAGACATGTGGAGCTGGCAATGAGAAACTGGTTGAGCCAAGCAGGAGAGCTCGAAGAGTTTGCCACAACTGTGATACAGCACGGGCCGATATAGAACCTCGACGCTTCTACGCAGAATTTTCTACCATGTTATCTGATCGTCCGTACCATGTTATCTGATCGTCCGCAGGGCTGTCCTTTATTGCTTGAACAGAACGGCCTTCTTCGTTAGAATATACAATTCATTTCCGGCGACCTGACTAAGTCAACGGTGCCTATCCCGAGCCCGCGATTGTCCAAGGGTAGGCCACTCCAGGATGCGGACCTACGTAAGCAGACGGCGGACCCGAGAAGTCGGCTCGTCTACCAGATATAGGATGCAATACATGTAAGCCAACCCGCTCAATATAAAGTGGCAAAGAGGTACCTGTGTTTGTAGATGTAGTGTGAAAGAAGTTCTAATAGCTCTGGCGGGCCATGCTTGTAATATAAAAGACTATCAAATACCTTGCAACCTGCAACCTGTGTAGGCATGTGTCAGAAAAGCTATAGGGAAGGGTACAGTAACGCACACTTCGCTCAAGAGACCTGTAAAAACGCCTTGGATCAAAGCCAGCTTAAATGGATTAATTATGAGTGTAGGAAAGATTCAATCTATGTATTCGCCTTCAATTCAGCGCATGAGATGTAATCATTTCTTGGGCACGCATTGGCAGGTCCCGTCCTTGCCACCACCAACGCCGTTGATGAGGCAGCCTGAGTACTTGCCCGTCGGGCAATCGTACTCTTTGCAGTCGAAGTCCTTTTTACACTTCGTTCCCGGTGGTGGAGGGTTGCCAAGAGGGTCCTCGCAGAGGTTCAGCCAGCCCGCAAAGGCCCCGTTGCTGGGGTTGAAAGCCACATAATCCGAGTAATTGCCGTGAAGGAGGCTGGCCCATTTCACACATGAACCAGAGATGCCTACACCGGTGGCAATCTTACCCTGTGGAAGCCACGCTGGCTTGTTCGGATAGTTATTGAGCCAGACTTGCACTGAGCTGTCAATAGCGCTAGTCCAGACATAGTCGGCTTTTCCATCGCTAATGGGGGTGTTAGCGGAGAGGAGCGCAAGGCTATGGTAGAATGTGGTCTCACTGGTTAATATCATGGAAAGAAATCTCTTCGGGTCGTTGCGAAATACCAGCGGCGTCTGCCTCGGGCAGGGCTTTCCAATGAGGGCCTGGGCCGTCACGTGTGAAGACATTTCGGTAGATGGTGGTTCCGCCCGTCCGATGAAGGTAGATGTAGTCGTCACGCTGAAAAGAAAGAATGATATGTCAGCGGTTGTGGAATTATGGGGAGATGTTGAGGTCACGACATACGCCGTCGCCGTCAATGTCCGCAAACCGGACGTTGCGGCCAGGACCGAGTCCCGATGCAATCGAGCCAACTGGTTTCCAATGCCAGTTGTACGGCTCAGAGTGGTCTTCACCCTCGTTGAGGTACGCTGTCAGCTCCCCGGTTTCAGGATCAACAACAAGGTAGTCGTCCTTTCCATCTCTGTTCCTTAAGGGTTAGCCTGGGGTGGTTTTAAACTCGTGACGCCGATGCCAGCGAACTAACCCATCTATATCACCAAACTGGACTTGCGAAGCCGGCGCAGCCCCCGAAGCGACAGGTTTACCGCCATTCAGTGGCAACCACAGCCACCCCAGTGAGTCTGTTCCGTCGTACCCTGCGTTGTAGCTGCGCAGCTGTCAGACTATGCTATCAAAAGGGAAGAGAGTACGCAGATATCTGCAGTGACAAACGTACTAGACTGTTGGGGCTCCTGTGTTAGTATCAAGCCAGACGAAGCTATCTTGCTGCAATGTTGTGTGTTAGAACAGCAAATAGTATCGCCAGATTGCTTTGCGTAAGTACTCACACCTTCACCATGCAAGTCTGCAAAGTGAATGTTATCCACGAGCAAGCTCGTGTCCCCATGACCACGATTATACCAGAGCGAAATGTCACCGTTCTCGTCTATGTAGGCATAATCGTCTTTGCCGTCACTATCGTATTCCGAATATGAGTATCATTCTTGCCTTTGCATATCGTAGGCATCATGATCGAGGGGGTCACCTACCCGTCCATATCGGCCAGCCTGATGGAGCCTGGGTTCTTTGAAATGCCATCGGCAAGCATTTTTGCCGGGCCTTGGTCGATGTAAACTGGCACGCCCTCCCTTTGCGTTGGCTGATTCAGAAATCCAGTTAGGCCGCCGTTTTCGTCCCAGATGAGATAGTCTAGAGAGCCGTTAGACTGGGCTGATGATACTAGCCTCTATTTCAACACTTACCGTCACGTTCATCTCCATTCATCTGCGCATCGAAGTTAGCCTAGACTGCATGGAGTTTCTTGTGGCAAACTTACGTCGGCAAAGACTAGTTTCGTTATATCCGGAGCGGCTCCGATCGCGATTCCTCCTTGTGCAAGGAACAACACGTCTTGGCCACCTACTGTGCCCGTGTTCATATAGTGTTTTAAGGCACCGCCCTCGCCTACATAAACATAATCTGCGCGTCCATCGCCATTAATATCCGGGAAACGCAGCGTATCCCAGTTTGCATGGGGAACTCCGGTCGCAATTTCGCCCCCTTCAACAAACTTCCAGCCATTGAACCACTTATCGTCGGGACCGTAGTTCCACCAAATCTTAATAGCCCCATTCTTTGGGTTCACAATCATATAGTCTTCTAGCTATAGTCACGATATTAGCAGACTGTGATGAATATACCTCGGCACTAGGCATTCGACCTACCCCGTCTCCGTTCATATCCTGCGAGATATTAATATCAGGAAACTACTAATTCATAAATTGATACATACCGCAATGAAGATCGACTTTGCAGGGCCGGCGCCTCTGCCAATGATGCTGTTGTTGGTCCCAGCCGGAGACCAAGGTTCGGGCAGGTTGTTCAACCAGCAGCGCATCTCTCCCGTTTTTGGGTCCAGCCAGACGTAGTCTAAAAACCTCAAATATCAGCCAAATGATACAACGATAGGGAAATGCAGCTTAGCGAAAAGCTCACCAGCCTTGCCATCGCCATTCATGTCATGTAGCCTGCGCATTGGGAACCATGTCAGTAATAAGCAATACCACTTTCCAGAAAGGAGCTCAATTTAATATTAGTAAGGGCACAAACCTGACGTAGCGAGGGTCTAAGTGAAGCCCTTCGGCAACCTTGCCAGCTTCTTTCCAGTACTTGTGATATTTCCAGTCGCCATTGGCCCCAAGTCCAAGTGCAATCTGGCCAGTGGCACGAAAGATGGGCTTGCCTTTGCAAGTCCCCTTTGTGTTACTGTTGCCGCGTCGGAAGGCCTCCATGACGGATTCCTTTGAAATAGGTTGAACTGGGCTTTCCCCCCGGTTAGGAGGAGGGATATTCTTGTCGATCCCCCCGTTATCTTTCCCTCCATCGCCATTCGGATCTGGTCCGATAGGCTTTTTGATCCACTTGCTGGGGATCTGATGAATAAAGTCGTATTCCTGGGCTGAACAAAACATCAAGAAGAGTAAGAGGCATATAGGGGCCGTGATAATTATATAGCGACAGCACTCGATCTTGATCATCAAATGCTTCCCACATGTTAGTTTGGGGGCGCGGGTCAAAGCCTGGGCCGCAGGTCAAAGCCTTGGCAGCTCCAGGTAATGCATGACTTGCAAGAAAGACCTGAAGCTGCAGGTCATGCAGCGGTGAGGCGAGAAGAGGGCCAAAAGCAACTTAGTCCATTCAAGGATACGACCCGTGCCGGACCATAATAATTGTGGAATGGGAAAGATCTAACCAATATTGCACCGTGGGCACGCGTCAAAGGCGGTCTCAACGAGGCATATCCTTGCTATACTGGTGTTATGATAGCTAATCGAATTGGCCGCAGGGGTACGATTGTGGAGCGTTGTCGTACGCAGTACGGAATACGAAGTACGTGTTGTCAGTTGTTGTTGGTCCGTTCATACTCAAACGAATCATTAGCTGCACTTGAGCTGTTGCTCTCCGCTTTCTCAGCTGCATTTTTTTTCCTGCAGATATGGATCTCGGTAATTTATGGTAAATGCGCCATATATCTCGGAGGTTGCCCGATTTGTTGAGTAGATAAAAAGTCGGTCTGTTGGTCACGACAGCGTCAGCCTTTCCTATGAGGTAAATAAGGTAAAGAAAGGACAGCTCGTGGATACTATTTTTGTGAGAAACTTCCAAGTCCTAACTCTTCAGCCGTTTGGGCTTGCGTCAATTGCTGACTAGCCCTCAAAACAGTCTACGAACTTCACCCCCAGGCGCTTCGCAGTCATGGCCTCGATGCGCCAAACCTTATATTTGGTGTTTCTTGTAACCCTCTTCGCCTTCTTCCAGGTATTAAATGCGGCAGACTTTAGTCAAAAGCGCGAGCCCAAGGGTCCTCTTCAAGTCCGGCTTGACTACCCGTTAGCATCAAGAGATACCAGCGCTGACCTCAATTCAAGTATCAAGTCAAGTATATCAAGTAAGTCAAGTAAGTTGACCACCCAATTCATTTCAAGTAAGTAAGTTCATGATGCCCTAAACTTGATTTACTTGAAATACTAAATTTCATAGGTTTCCCGGGCAACAGCCCTAGGAGCGCAGAATAAGGTCATTCGCAGCTCATTAGCCCAGGCTATAGGGTATGAATTGGTCTTGTCTTCCCAAGCTGGTCGTACCAATGATAACCTAGGAACACGGCAGGGGTTCGCGCCGATTTATGTTTTGTTCGCCCGCGTGGTCGAGACGCGTCGCGCCTGACTCAGAGCGCAAGTCGTCCCTTTGTAAGTGGCAGGCCATGGTCCACGATCTACGATCCGCGATCCGCGAAGTCCCTAGAAACGCTCCTAGGGATTAGCAGCCGGCGTAAATCGCTGAAAGAGCAGCTTGGCTCTGTATCTATCAAGGCTGAATCCGGGAGAACGACTCCCGCTGACCTCCTAACGGTCCGTATCGGCTGCAAGAGTTATATACCTGAGGAGTATATCGCAAATAAGAATCGCAAAGGCCGGCGGAGCTGGATTTAAGCGCATGGGTTCTTCCTTACGGAAGTCAGTCCTGATTTGCGGACGTTGTAGACGTACTGGGTTTGCTCGAAATGTGATGAACACGGGAAGAGCTCTTTTTTGTCGCGTCGAATACCACGTCGCCAATTGAGCATCTCCGAAGGTATATAGCCTCCGTACGAGTCCGACGTTTTTCCCCCAGCGTCTTACTAGATACAGGTCCTATATGATCACTCAAGCGGACTATCTGCTAGGCGATGCGGACGAAGATTCTCCTTGCGCTGATATTCAGCCTCCCTCGAAACGACGCTGCCTAGAGCTTCCTACTGCAAGGTCTAATGTCAATAAAGCTAAGGAGCTGATAGTCGGCTGGATCGTCACTGCCAATCTTCCTTTTACGGCGCCGTCGAATCCGTACTTGCGACGAATCCTCGAGCTCTACGATGCGTTATTGGCAAAGGAGGTGCCGTGGAGTCGGTAGTCGGTGCGTGACACTATGCGGAAACTATTTGAGGTAAAGAAGGGAGCAATATCGAGCTAGTTAAAGAAGGCAGTCATAAGGATTAGCTTTAGCTTTGATATGTAGACCTCTCTAAACCGGTACGCTTTCCTGGGCCTCTACGCTCACTATCTCGACGCTTCCTATCAAGTCTAATCGCGACTTCTTGCCCTGCGCCGTGTATAGGGGTCTTATTCTAGAGATAATAAAGCAACGACGATATATCATATTTTCGGTGAGTACGGGATACGAGATCGGATTAGCGCGGGTGTTTACGATAATGTCTCGTTGAATGATACTTGCTTGGCGAGCCTCTATCGTTAACTGTCTCCTACGATAACCGAGGAGGATACTAGAAAGAACCGTATACGATGCTTTGGATATATTAATAACCTTGTAGCTCGAGCGTTTCTTTAGGGAGAAGACCCTGACTCGTTTGAGCGAGAAGCCTTTATAGAGGCGGCTTTCTAGGTTAAAGAGCGTGAGCTTCGACTTTGGCAGAAACGGGGCGCGGTGGGTAAGCTGTATAATATTATCCGGTTCGTTAGGGCTTCGCCGTAATAGCGGGAGTTAATAAAGTCTCTGGTATGTAACTAGCGCGACGAGGACGATTATTAGCTCTTTGAGGAGGAGCGAGCTGCTATCGATCTCGAGCTAATGTAGAATAATGAAACCGGATGGAATTCGACCTTTCTAATGATCTAGCGTGCTATTCGAAAACGAGAGTAGATTGACTATTTTAATATATACCTCGAAACGAAGGCAGTAGAGCCCCGATATCGTATGCCTGTCTAAGATCATCTCTCACTATAGGACTAGCTTCTTTTAGTAGAGATATAGAGTCTACTGAAACCTCTCTACGAGATTACTATGCGGTGCTAAGGTTGGGCTAAGGAAGGATATTACGGCGCCTTATGGGAAGTGATGATCGGAATGGAGTACTTACTTAACTTCGAGGAGTAAAAGCTGAGCTTCTCGCCGCCTGATGGTACTTCTGATGAGCTACGGAATGCCCGAGCCTCGATAACCATAAGTATAACTTTCTAGTTTATATTCGCTCGCCTTACGTCACTTTACTAATAGCTTTATAGGATATAATACTCCGCGAGCTGACTAGGGTCGCATACGCGAGAAGCACTTGCTATAGCATACTTAAGACGAATATACCGGTATAGTCTCGCAAGCTAAGAGTCTCGATAATAACTACCGACGCTATATATAAATCTCTATTAATAACTATTGGTCAAAGCTTAACGAGTACTATAGTCTACTTGGCTAGTCTCTACTTTACCTAGCTGCCGTTATTCTTTACCCGCACTAGAATATATCCTGGCTTGAGGCGAACTGGACTAGCCGCGAGTAATTAGTATAGCTACGGGACGCTAAGAATAGTATCTGGAATTTTTTGAATAGTAATATCCACCTAAGGAGCGGTCCGATCTAGCGAGAACGGTGATAGGAAAGGCGATTCGGCAAGACGAGCCTAGTCAATTCGACTAGTAGATGCAGAGCTACGTTCGGTATATAATAGAGGAAGACGATGAGCTCGGAGCTTATATAAGGCAAGGGCTAGTCCGGCGAGAGAACTTAAATCCTATTCTCTGGTGGAAGGATTACTAAGAAGAATATCCCCGTCTGAGCAAGTTTGCCCTCGACGTACTAGCAATTCCTGCCATGTCTGTCGATCCTAAGCGCACTTTTAGTGCTACAAAGTTAATAGTAAGTTCGCAAAGGCATAGGTTAAGCCCTGAGATTATAGACGAAATATAGTGCCTACGGAATTGGCTAGGCCATCAAGCGATCACTGTGGGCGAGGTCGTCAGCTTTGGTGGGGAACTGATGGGTTGGGATAAAGGGGAGGCGTGTTATTACCAGTAGCTTTATCCTGACCTCGGGTTTCAAGTATATCAATTCAATTCAAGTTAAGTAAGTTCACGGACGTATTTATTTCAAGTAATCAAGTTACAGCCCCGAACTTGACTTACTTGAATTGAAGTCAACGCTGAGAGATACAAGGAATTGGGACGGCGCGCACCAATGGGTCTTCTCGACCCATCTCACATTCAACGGCAAGGTCGCAGATATCACCAACGAGCAGCTGCGGAAGGTAGCCGTGGATGCGTACAAGGAGATGGAGGTCGATATCCTCCAATACGGCCCCAAGTGGAGCAAGAAACTCGGCAAGCCTGAGTACCTCCCTGGGGTCATGACCATCATGGCTTTTGGAAACGAAATCATCCTATCCTCCTCTCAAAAGGGAAACCCGGCCTTCATCAACGAGGTAGCAGACAGCCCAGTCCGTGCGAAGCTAGAGCTCTGCAACATTTTTTGGAGAGACTTCGTTGCCGGGCCGAACACGGATCCCAGCAAGCTAGACCATAAGAACCAGCGAAAGTGTGGTGAGATAATGGCATTTCACCAGTACTATCAAGTACATGACCAGGATATCTCCAAGTTAGAACCGAAGGCTCGAGTGACCACAGTCTTTAAGAAGGGCGACAACTACAACATCATTCCACCGTGTGGAACGGATAGAGACGTGAGTGCAGCCCCAGCCCGTCAGGGCAATATGTGTTGATGAGAATATAGGATATTTGGGGTTGCGACTTTGCATTATCGGAGATTTTTGGAGAGCATGCCATTGTCACGTACTTGGGTGAGGACATTGACGAGCAAGACTATGATCTGGATCAGATGGCCCGTGGCGTAGCGAATATTGACCAGATAGAATCGTGCGTCCAGCGTGCAAATTGACCCAGAAAAACAGCAGATTCGCAGGTATACGTTGTGCTTATTATCCAGGAGGTCATCTGCATCTTATATAGTAGTGCTAAATAGATTTGAATGACGCTACCGAGGAGGCTCATTGTGCCTATTCATATGCGTGCCCTGTTCTCTGAACTCAATCATTTATTCATCATCCCATTTCAAGCCTACCCCGGCATGAGCACCGATTTGTCTTAGTTCCGTTCTTATTTCTTCAGTCATGTCGCCAACAAAAATCGGGATGGGCAGGATGATGCGATGCAGATTAGTCAAAAATGACCATGCCTGACTCTCAAGCCCGGATTTGGTCGCGCAGACGATGGAGTCGTCGTCCCATACCCATTCCTCATGATCCACTAGATCGGCTGTCAGGGTAAGCAGCTCGAGATTTCGAGGGAGCCCATCCCCCAGCTGCTTCGCCGCCGATGGCGAGAATCCCATCAGGAACACCCATGGCACACAAAGTCTTCTCAGCTGGCCCAATTTAGCCAGGCCGCCCAATGATCCCCGCATTTCCAGCGAAGGGGGTTCAAAAAACCCGGCTGATAACTCAGGGCAGGTTTCGGCCTCAATCGTCAAGTCTGTCAGTGTATTACCAACATGGTTCAGTGCTTCAGTCATCGTATCAAGTTCAATGACATGCTTGCTGACGTCGCGGTCGATATCGGGCTGATAATACCAATGCCAATGCAACTTTTGGAGTCCATTGAGAACTGAGAGGAGTGGCTCAAGCCGCGCTTCACGCAGCCTACATAGTTCCAGTGATGTTAGTGATGAAGGGGTTGGCGCATGTGTAGGCCAGACGAATTCGGTGGGGTTATCAATCGAGACTGATAGGTACTGAATCTCCGGTAGGTAGAAGAACGGGAGGACATCGGCCGTGTTGCAGATATTGAGGCGGCGGTATTCGTTTGTCCTGCGGGAAAACGTAACATGATGCAGCTTTCGGAACACAGGTAGTCGATATTCTGGTGACCCGCAGGAGGCACAACTAAGCATCTTTCCCAGAAGTCGACTTTCGATGGCAAAGTTAGGACCCAGTTGAAGGACCGCCAAGTTTGGCAGCATAGATAAGAGGAGTGTAACAATAGCGTCGACTGTGCCAGATTGCAGCTCGTCTATCCAAAGCTTGGCCTGTGGTACTCCGGTGGATTGGATGATTTCAGATGCTTTGCTGATTGGAATTGTGGTGACGGGTAGTGCGGGCGGCTCGTTGATTTTATAATTACTCTTGGTGAACCCTTCACCGTCGAGGCGCAGGATGCGAATGTGATCGGAGAGCTCGGGTTTGTCTAGAATGCTTCGAAGCAGCAGCGTGATAGGCGGCGTATGGTCCCACGTCCATGTCATCTCGATCTTGCAGTAGAGAAGAGGCTCGCTCAGAATGCGGAAATGTTTGTTGACCACACCCATGGAGAGCAAGTCGGTAAAGGAGAGCAAATCTAGGACGGAGGATTGTAGCTCTCTCGGCCAGTCCACCAGTGACGTCGCCGACATGTTCTTCAGAGCGAGTTAGTGGCTATTTCCGCTGGCTCGGCCATGAAGCAACTCACGATCAGGCAATGAGAAATGATCCAATGTGAGCTTGAAAGAGGTGCCTGGTTGATTTGATGGAAACACCGGTGCGCATTGCCAGGTCAAGTGGCTGGCTATATGGCGGCTGATACATTGGCGCCTATGTACACTGGCGCCTGGGGCCTTAGTCAGCAACGCCCTCCGTAGCCCGCTGTAGCTCCCGCTAAAGCCCACTAACTTCTAT
>JALHBX010001339.1:0-10723 GCA_024340025.1 Tolypocladium tundrense | reverse complement strand
GGCCGGCACTCCCCGCACGGGTGAAGGCGTTGGTGTTGTTCGGCCAGGTGTTAGCAGAGGCACGAGACAGCCGCGCCAGCGATCATGATCGAGCGAGCTGGGCCGTCAGAAGTCTACGCGGGATGGCGACGGTATAGCTCTCGTCGGATTGTCAATTCGTGGTAGGCGTCGGGCTGACGAGGACGGCAGAGGCGAGAAGGAGGAAAGGAACAAGAGGAGACAGTGAAGAGGGATCAGAACGGCGGGATTGATATGGCGACGAGCGTCAGAAGTGGCGGGCCGGAACGGAGGGGAAGCAGACCAGGTTAAAGAATGCATATCGAGCACCAAGCAAGCACAAGCACGCAGGCTCTCGCAGCTCCCGGTCTGGGCGCCTTGACCCGCAGCGTGGCCCATAGCCGGCCTCTGCAACACATCGAATCGTCGTCAAGGAGCCCACGACGACACAGCCGTGCCGGGACAGAGCGTTCGGTGGACGTGCGGCTCCTCGGGCCGGCACTGCGCATGCGGACAAGGGAGAGAAACGGTCGACCACTTCCTATTCCGGTGCAGGAAATGGACAGCACACCGGGCCGAGATGTTACAATGCACCGAGACACAGAGAGGAAACTTATCGTTCTACCTAGGTGGAAAGTTACCATCCGACGATGCAAAATGGACACCAAATATGGAAGAGTCCGCGCGACGATACGATTTGCGATCGCCACAGGCCGACTCGACAACACGCAACGTTGAAACTAGATCGCAACACTCTATCCGCCCTTCTGTACTAACCCACCCCACATTAATCACCCCGTGCCATGAACAGCAGGCACCACTTCAGCCGCCGTAGATAGGACGCTGAACACGGGGAGAATAGCCTTCAAGCCAGCTCGCTAAGAATACAAACCCCACGAGATCCCGCAGGAAGATGGGAAATGACGAGACTAAAGCAGGAATGGACGTTGTTGTGTATGGGCTTTTAGGAGATCACGGCAAAGCTTGGGAAGCGGAATGTACAATAAGCAAATAGTCCTATTATTGGCTGGCTGGCCACTGGGCGTAATCAATATGTGTGTGTGTGTGTACTTCTCGTACACGCAATTGAGCGAGGAATTGCGGCAAAGACACAGGTCTACGAGCTCAGAAAGGGCTCCACATAGAATGGTCTACTTTTCGAAATATCACGGCTTTCTGTATGAAGCACACAGCATCACGTACACCCTCTCGGAGCTCAGACCTCTTGGAGGCTCAGACACGCGTACAGAGCACAGGTGGATGTCGTCTGGCCTCGTACGCGGCGCTCTTCTTCCCACCTAGCGCCAGCCGAATGTCCATTGATATGCATCGCATATACGGGGCAGGAGGAGTAAACGCAACGTTGGTAGAACCTTGCAGACTTGCGTGACTCATCATTGTATCGTTGTGCCATTTTCCAGCTCCGTTGCAACAGCCTCGATTGGACGTCTGCACGAGGCGCGTCTCATGTAGCTCACGCAAGCCACCCCCCTTGGCTCCTCGAACCCGTTCTGACTGGTTCGACAGCCCGAGTTTCTCGCCCAGCTGGGCAACCCGGGATGGATCGGCCAAGAACCGGTCCTCAATCGTGTGGGCTGCGGGGGCTATGGTAGGATGACCCAGATCCGCGGATGCTCGAGGCCAAGACGCTTATTCCGCGTCCAGAAGAATGTACCTGTACGAGCATGTAGCGTGCCGTGTATCGAGACCCTGCGCCTTGGATACTGGCCGCATGACCAGGGAGAAAGGTCTGCTGTGCTTGGGTAGGTTGAAAGTTGCGAAATCACTGCAGCCAATTAACTGCATCATGCCGCATTCCATGGAAATCTAGACCCTGCCCCTGCTCGCCATGACCCAGATAAGGTGTACTGTAACCATCCAGCAGCTGTAGCAGAGAGACCTCAAGTAACACGGCTGCCTACAGTCCTTGCATGTGGTCCAATGCGCCTCCGAACCCCGAGCTGTAACGCGAGGACAAAGCGTGCTGGCCAAGACAGCCATCCGTGACGTTGATGGCTCCTTCGCCTCGGCGCATGGAAAAACTACCGCAAGCTCGTATGTTCTCCAGGCAGTGGCCGGCAGATTTCCATTGCACCTCTCTACGAACGCATGGTGTTGTGATTGGCTCTTGATGCTTCGTACATAGACGTCGTAATGTGGGACAGTGACGTGGCACGCCGTCCACGTGGAATCTGCCGTCAATTTTCTCAAGAGGCTCAGTCAGCTTCCGTCTATGGCATGAAAGGGGAGGGTCGGTGGCACTGCGGATGGCGTGCGCCTCGATCCCGGCGTCCGTTTTTGGCATGGGGCTGCCATGCCATGCTTTCGATGCCACACACCACGGCCACGGCATGTCAACCCATCTCGCGCTCCTCGTCCGGCGTCCGGCGTCCGGCGTCTCTCTTCAGTCTTGACGTCGACGGCTCTGGCTCGGTGTCTATTACCCGCGCCTCTGGTATGTCGTTAGCTCGCCATTGACTCTGAGATACCAGTGCTCTGGTCGAGTGAGTCTCGTGTGCCCTTTTTCCGTCGAGATTGGCCGCAATGTCGTTTGTGAAAGAGGAAATGGAGCCTGTCTTATTAGAGAATCTACCCTTGGCGTGGGTAACTCTCTCGCATGCGATACGATACGATGGATGCTCACCACCGTCGCCACTCTGACTCTCCCCCACGTTGCCCTATGCGCAAAGCCAAACCCCTACTTACCCAAGCATTCCGTCTGTCAGACTCCGTGTACGGAACTTGCCATGCTATATGCCGTTTGAGCCGTCCGCATCTGAGCTTAGATGGGTCACATCGACTCCCTTCCCTCAGCCCCAATTGGTCTCCGTCATGCCATAAGCGCCATAAGACTGGCTGACACTGCGTTAATGGTAGTGCTGTACTGGGTATATGATACGATTTGAAGATCACCGCACCGTCGTGCTTGTCCAAGGCATTGCCTCCTCGCCTACTCCCACGGACGACCGCCTAGCTCCAGAGACAATCGCAGCTGTCTGTCTTTCTGCCATAACGAACAGTTACCATGGATGAGGTCAACAAAGCGGTACTCGGGTGGTTTGTCGACCAGCCAGTTAGCTGCGACATGATTGCATACCTTGCCGGTACCATCCGTCACGACGTGCTATTCATTCCCGCGAACTTACCCATGCCTGAGCACCAGCAGGATCTCCGTCGCCTTCACACAGGAAGCACTGAATGGCAGGCAGTGGTTCATTATGGCAATGCTACACTACCAGCCCTCCACGAGTTCATTACCCAACTGGTAATATCTTCCGGAGTCCCAATGCTTACGCTTATGTCGACCCTCATCTACCTCACACGCCTTAAGTCTAAGCTGCAACCGACAGCTCGTGGCTTTCCATGTACACCCCACCGTATATTCCTGGCATCGCTTATTCTAGCTTCCAAGTACCTTGACGATTGCTCGCCCAAGAACAAGCACTGGGTGATCCACGCCCAGGTCAACATGGAAACGGCCACTTTCGGCTTCAGCCGGGATGAGGTGAACGTAATGGAGAAGCAGTTAATATTCCTGTTGGGATGAGATTTAACGATCAGGGAACACGACTTATACCGGGAGTTGGAGCCATTTCTGGAACGCCTCGACTACAGAGTCTTCGGAGGCAGGCAAGAATGAGACGCCAGGGGAAGAGGCGACAGCAACTTCGGGGGGAGGGGATGCACGCTCATCCCTAGTTTCCTTGCAAACAACCACATCCAGAATACTAGCTGTCTACACGGCCACTCCAGTGGTTGAGAGCTCCGGCCATGGCACAGGCGATAACATATGGGCGGTAATGCTACCATCCTGTGTGCATGAGTCGTTAAATTTCTATGTAGCCTAGCTTCAAAATACAGGCCTTACTACCCTACCCGTCGCAGAGGTAGACCGCAAGGTATTACTATTGTTGCATTGAGATGCTATGAGTGAGTGACGTCGAGACTTTTGGGGTATCTAATGTAAGTATAGATTACGTTCGTCCCAAGGAACTGCCGGCGCGCCAAGGGGACTGCCGGCGCGCTAAGGATCCAATGGCATTTCCTAGACTGATGATATTTCGCTCCAAGGAACTGCCGGCGCGCCAAGGATCCAACGGCATTTCCCATACCGATGATACGAGGCGAGGCAGCGGATGCCGGCCGGGATCTCATAATGTGCAAAACACGAGTAATAAGCCTTGCTGCCTGGGTGGAAAAGCACCATCCGACGATGCAATATAGACACCCAACATAAATGCAGTCAATGCAACAATACGATTTGCGATGGCTACAGGCCGACTCGATAATATAGCATTGACAAAACGTCGCGCGACCTTACCCGCCCTTCTTTACTAACTCATCCCACATCAAACACCTCATGCCATAAATAACAGGCACCACTTTAGCCGCCGGCTAAACACTTGTTGAACAGCCTTCAAGCCAGCTTGCTAACAATACAACACCCCACGAGATCCCAGGGAGAGATGGAAAACGAAAGGCTAGTAGTGGACACCGCATGAGCTATTAGGAGATCTTGATAAAGCTTGGGCGCCAAATGGAATATAAATTATCAATAGTTTCCTTTCGGCTTGGCCGCCAGGCGTAATTAATTACGTGTGTATATGTATTAACGCATGAACCACTATATTTTAAATTTTGCTGCTGCTCCTAGTGCCCGCCTTTGACGAAATACGAGTACGTATATATAGATTAGTCTTCGCGGTAGACGTATAACAATAGAGGCAGACCGGAAGTTAACTTAGGGACAGGATCTGTAGCCATGAATCGACTGCTTCGAAGACCTAACCGAACGAGCACAGGCTAACTGACTTCGCTCGAGAAGGTGCTGCAGAATGGGCACCCGCCCTGTATATCTGCTTTTTACTTCCGTCCTCACCCTCATCCTAGTTACTGCAATTTACATCTACAGCCGCGATGGAGAAAGCGACGAATCCGGCGCTTCGAGGAGCCAGACACGACTGATTCCGCAGCAGAAGCAGCCGTCCGTCGGCGTGCAGTCGGTGACGGCCGCGGGCAACAGCACGCTGGGCTTTGACAAGATTTACTGCATCAACGTGCGGAGCCGATATGACCGCCTGGATGCGGTCTCGCTGCAGGCCCTGCTGACCGGCCTGGACGTGACCGAGTTTCCCGCCGTGGAGCCGGACATGATTCGCGAAATCGGCATGCCCCCTATGCACAACCTGGGGTCCCTGACGGCCGGCCAGAAGGGCCGCTGGAGAGCTCATGCGAATGTTTGTAAAGCTGCTGTGTGCCCTGACTATTTCCGACGTTTTCTTACCAAAGTCTTTGTATAGATATGGTCGTCTATGTTGCGAAAGAGGTCGGCGCCCCCCATCCTCATTATCGAGTCCGATGCCGCCTGGGACTTGCAGGTGCGAGGCATTATGTCGGACCTCAACCACCACTTCACCAAGTTTCTAAAGAATATCGACTCGACGCCGCTGCCGAACCCGGGCTGGGAAGCTTCACACGAGTCGGCCGACCGCTCCTCCTGCCAGCCGACGCCGGAGGATCCATGGTGCAGCAGCCACTGGGATGTGCTGTCCATAGGCCAATGCATGGAAGGCGAGCGCGATAAGGAAGTTAGCCTGACGTACGCCGATCCTCGCGTGCCGCCGGGCAAGGACTGCTGGGGCCGGAAGCTGGGCCGTGAGAAAGTGGTCCGAAAGTCGGGGGGCTTCGCCTGCACCACGGGCTACGCTATCAGCCAGACAGGCGCGGCCAAGCTGCTCATCCGCACCGCCATGGATCTCCACGCGCCCGTCGACCTGCTAATGCGGGAGATGGTCTGGTCGGGCGACCTGGTGGCCTACAGCGTGATGCCGCCAGTCATGGCCCAGTGGCGCTATGCGGACAACATCGGCATGGGTCAGCGGGGGGCCAACAGCGATATTAACCAGGACAAAAAGGAGGCCGAGGATGGGGAGAGCGGCTGGGCGGCAGTCAAGGGCTCCGGAACCGTATGGGGGACGTGGCCGAACGACCCGGACGTTGCTTTTAACGAGATGGCATTACAGCATGCCTGGGGACGGATTTTCCAGAGCAACGATTCTCTGAATCTGCTCTACGACGGTAAGTAGCGAGGATATTAAGGTTAGGGGGCAGTCTCTAGCAGGATATATATATAGAATATAGAATATCACTATCCTATCTACATATCGTATAATGCTTATATAAGGGGTAAACTAGTACTTAGCTACAGAGTTAGACTAAGGTAAAAGGGAAAAATCGAGAGGGGTATAGGGATAAAGATCTATATACGAGAGGGTAAGGGTAATTTATCGGGGTAAAGAGTCGGACCTAGGCATGGGGCTCCGGGTCCCGGGCACGGGACTAGAAACGTGGCCTCTTTAGGCAGGATTTTCTCCCGTACATACACACACACACATACTGTTACGACCTAGGCTGACGGGCCGCGGGATGGGCTGGCTGTGCAGGCGCTACCTTAAGCGTAGACGATAGTTGTCGGATAGACTAGTTGACTTAGGCAATAGCTATTGGTTAAGGAAACAGTGGAATAAGGGGGGCAAGCCGGAAGAGACGGCTAGAAAAAGGGGGCCTGCCCGGCTATGCCGCAGAGGCCAAAAGAGTCAAAAAGGGAGGAAATCCCACACTAGAGGGAGGAGTTTTCATCATCAATGAATACAAGAAGGAACCGCATAACGCGAAAATAGTATCCTCGCCTTTTACGCATAGCGCTAGATTTTCTTACGATTTAACTAATATTAGCGGAGTATAAGAGGCTATATGTTACGGCAGGGCATATAGTAGCTCCTCTACGAAGTCGGCTCGATGCTACTATTATTGTGGTTTGCATCCTTGAGCCCATCTACGTCCGGGATGGAGAACGGCACAGCGTTGACTTCAATTCAAGTAAGTCAAGTTCGGGGCTGTAACTTGATTACTTGAAATAAATACGTCCGTGAACTTACTTAACTTCAATTGAATTGATATACTTGAAACCCGAGGTCAGGATGAAGCTACTGGTAATAACACGCCTCCCCTTCATCCCAACCCATCAGTTCCCCACCAAAGCTGACGACCTCGCCCACAGTGATCGCTTGATGGCCTAGCCAATTCCGTAGGCACTGTATTTCCTCTGTAATCTCAGGGCTTAACCTGTGCCTTTGCGAACTTACTGTCAACTTTGTGGCACTAAAAGTGCGCTCAGGATCGACAGACATGGCAGGAATTGCCAGTACGTCGAGGGCAAACTTGCTCAGACGGGGATATTCTTCTTGGTGATCCTTCCACCAGAGAATAGGATTTAAGTTCTCTCGCCGGACTGGCCCTTGCCTCATATAAGCTCCGAGCTCATCGTCTTCCTCCATCATATACCGATCGCAGCTCTGCATCCACTGGTCGAATTGACTAGGCTCGTCTTGCCGAATCGCCTTTCCTATCACCGTTCTCGCTGGATCGGACCGCTCCTTAGGTGGATACTGCTGTTCAAAAAATTCCCGGACACTGTTCTTAGCGTCCCGTAGCCACACTAATTGCTCGCGGCTAGTCCAGTTCGCCTCAAGCCAGGACATGTTCCAGCACGGGTGAAGAATGACAGCAGCTGGGTAAAGTGGAGACTGGCCAAGTAGACTGTAGTACTCGTCAAGCTTTGACCAACAGTTATTGATAGAAATTTGTATGCAGCGTCGGTGGTCATCATCGAGTCTCTCAGCTTGCGAGACTGCACCGGTATATTCGTCTCGAGTGTGCTGTGGCAAGTGCTTCTCGCGTGTGCGACCCTGGTCAGCTCGCGGAGTATTATATCCTGCAAAGCTATTAGCAAAGTGACGTAAGGCGAGCGAATATGAACTAGAAAGCCGTACTCGTGGTTGCCGAGGCTCGGGCATTCCGTAGCTCATCAGCAGTACCATCAGGCGGCGAGAAGCTCAGCTTTTGCTCCTCGAAGAAGTTGAGCAAGTACTCCATTCCGATCATCACTTCCCACAAGGCGCCGTAACGTCCTTCCTTGGCCCAACCTTGGCACCGCATGGTAATCTCGTAGAGAGGTTTCAGTAGACTCTGTATCTCCATCAAAAGAAGCCAGTCCAGGGACCCGGCGGAAGCTGTCAAACCCGCGGCGGCCGAGGGACTGCTCTCGCGAGACTTAGTGGGATGTGGCATCGTGGACAAACTGAGTAGGATGTCGTGGTTGTAAGCAGGCCTTGCGCCTTGTCGACGGCCAGGTCGATCATCTCGACAATCTCAAAGTCCCGGGTGTATGTAAAGCCATTTTTCATAGCCTTTGGCTTTTCTGGCCCGTTGCCGGCCATGCTGGTATCTTACGTTATCTCAATTTTCCAGAAGACTCATGACGTTTCTAGAATAGATGCTAGACTCGTATCGCAGAATACGCAAGAGGCATCATACATGCATATATGTTCAAATCATAAACATGCGCCGACCAGTTGAAGAAGTTGCTCATTGGGTATGTGGCCGGCAAATTGCAGCAACAGGATCGTAGCTAGCGCGGTGTTGGACCGATCTTACAGCCACGAGGATCTGTTATTTGCAGCCAAAGCCATGGTAAGAGTCCACAAGCTTAGCAACTATTAGTTGCTGAGTTACTTCTCACTCCAATCCCCCATTTGCGTGACCAGTCAACTCACCCCATTCTAGATTGACTTCTTCATACCAAGAAGAGCCTCGGCCGCGTTCGATAGAAGGCCGCCGTCCGGGTCTCAATCGGAAATCTGATCGGGGACATAAGACTGCTCCCAACGCCCCAGCCCTCGGGGATCAGCATCGACTCGGCAGTCTTCAGGATCTCCTCATGAAAGCCGCAACGCTCCCATAGGGTTTAATTGTTTGTCGCCTGGAACACATCCGCGATGACCTTGGGCAGCCGCCTGTTGCGGGCCCAGGTGCTGCTCGTTTACCAGAGGGGACGTCTCGCTGAATGTGGAGCTGTAGTACTCCGTCACAAGGTCGTCAAAGAATCCCGCCGCGTCGACATGCTGCATGATGCTCTCAAATCTCTCATCCAGCGACGCGTTTCTAGAAGGCATCCAACGAGGAACAGGCCTCATTCCGGGGTTCGAATCTATCACTGAAGGCGCCATGTGCGGTGGTACTGCAGCCAGCGGAGTGAAGTTCATCGCATCGGCGGACGGTGAGGGGTGGCGCATCTTAGGGTTGACTGATTCCGTTTTCCAGACATCAACTGGAGCTTCAAAAGCAAATTCCATGCCGTCCGTGTGTGTGGAAGTGAAGGTGCTGATACAATTGGCTCGCTCCGGGTGGCTCATCGTATCTAGAACTGATCTGTTAGTGTCGCCGCTCTACACAACCAGTCGAGACACTTACTCGGAGCCATGGAATCAGGTGTTCCGTACGGTGGCGAGGAGATATGAATCATGCATGACCTCGAATCCTTTTTCTGGGGTTTATTCTGGGTATGCGTCCACTACAACGGGCCGGACAAGGGCAGAGTCGTTCCGCGATTTGATAAGTGGAACTATGTCGACACGGAGGAGCTGGCTGGAATGAAACTCGGCGTTGTGGCGAAGGAGGCAATCTTCATGAAGACAATCTCCGACAACTTCACGGCATACTACGAGCCACTAATCCCATTGTTGAACAGGCTGCGGAAGGTCGTTTTTCCTAGGGACAAGCCGTGGGAACGGGAAGACGAGAACGAAGCAGAAGTTGGAGATGAGCGGAGCTCAATGGTGGATGGCGCCGACCGCGCATGGCTGCTAGCGCGATTCGAAGCGAGGGACGACTCTTGCGACATTTCTGGGCCGACCGCGTGGCGACGGGCCGTGTTCGTGCTGAGGCCGAAGCGGAAAACTGATGGAATTCCCTTGTAATTTACGAGTACACACCCCCTGAATTGGCTCCGGCGGGGTTAATATTCTTCCGGCCTTATTCCATACGTATGGAATACGGATGGTCCGTATGGAATATGGAGTATGGAGTATGGAATATTCCATACTCCATCACTTATTCCATACGATTATGGATAGAAAGACTGCTCGTCGGCAGCTTGACCCGCTGACCGCCACGTCGGCACAGTCATCTACTCAGCGCGAGCCTAGCCTATTTGAGGCAGTTGAGGCAGCAAAACAGCCTAAAGCAAAGACTGCGCCTACCTGCAGCAGATGTCACACGAAAGGACATGCAATAATGCAATGACGTCTCGAGTTTGCCCACTACGGCACTCAGAGCTCATACAGCAAGTAGCAGCAAGAGCAGCACGCATACAGACCGCAGAGACTGCACAACCCATTACCGAGGCTACGCGAAATGCAATAATTGAAGAGGCTGCAGAGGCTGCACAGACTACACCAAATGCAACAATCGACGAGACTGCACAGTTTACAGAAGCTACAGAGAACGCAGAGGCTGCATCAATTGAAGAGGGCGCGGAGCCTGCGCTGCCTACACGGCGTGCAACAGCAGCGCTGCCCTCAAATCAAACAAATCAAATCCGGGCTCATATTTGTTTGATTTGACAGAACATCAAGCCATATTTGTTTGTTTGGAATATTTGATCAAATATTTCAAATCTGCGGCTATTCGCCATCACTTATATCACCAATACCACTATCTTGCAATCCGTGGCGCCAACCTGCAGAGCCTAGCTTCACAGCACCATGTCTGAGCCAGTTATTGAGGCATTGTAGCGCCTCCAACGTCGTCGGTCCCATTGATAGCCTCTGCGATGTCAAGGATAACTTTGCAAGGCTGAAAGACCTCTCGCAATCGGTTGCCATCG
>JALHBX010001330.1:4245-19043 GCA_024340025.1 Tolypocladium tundrense | reverse complement strand
GGCCTGGGGGGCCCAACGCCGCGTTTCACAAAGGAAAAAAAAAAAAGAGGCGAAAAGAGACGCACACGCGGCCGCAGGAAAACTCGAATCCTGGCAACGGCCGTGCCGCCGTGGTCCGCTCGCTGGTGGGCTGCCCTCCTGCCCCTCCCTCCATGCCAGGCAGCGCGTGGCTTGCAATGGCAACCCCAGATCGCCGGTTGTCGATTCAACTCCAGGTCGACTCCAGACGAACCACCACTACGAGCCAGGCCAACGTGGACGTCTACTTCCCGCTCCCGTTCCCCCCTCGGCTCTCCCTTGTGCAGAATGCCACTTACATAACGACCTGCCCCCTGATACCTTCCGCATCCCGTTCGCGCCTCCGGCGAGCTCCCTTTTCGCCCCGCTCCACACTCGGGCTTCCACAGGCCCACTCCTGCGCCGCTCCGTCTCGACTCTCGGCCTCGGAGCAGGGAGCAGGGCCACCAGGGCTTAGCCTCAGGCCGCCCACTCTGCCCACCCTGTCCACCCGGCTCTTTTTCGTGCCCGTCTGTGACGCACTTCACGATGCGTATTCCGTGCCAGTCGGCGAAGCAGCTGCGGTGCGTACGAGGACCTTGGTCCGTCTCTGCCCGTGTTTCAACGTGAGGCGCCGTATCTCATGCACACGTCCCGACGGTACCATGTTTCACGGCTACGGCACTCTCTAGATACGGCTTTTGCCACGTTCCTTCCGTCCGCCGGCGCAGCTGCGCGTCCATCTACGAGTTTGCCCGTCGGCAAACGTCCTGGCGGCTCCCGGTAGTCGAGGCGGCTATCCATCCAAGTCGTGCTTTGTGTCATCAAAGCACAGCACAGCCTTGTATGCACGCCTTATCGCCATTCTCGTGCCGTTCTCGACCCGTGCTTACAGGGAATGGTTTTTTATCTTTGCCATCTACATTGCAGTCGTCATCTTATCTGCGGAAACACTCGTCCCGGCTTCGTTACGCTCTGGCGGCCTCCCACCTGTTTACCCGGTTTCCAACCACCGTGCCCGCCCCCGAGGATTCCGTCTCCTGCCATACGAAGTACAGCATGTCGTCCTTAGTTGCTCTCGTCCGTGATGAGCCTCGTGATTTTGCCAATGGCAATCGTTTGTCCCTATCCGAGAGTCAGTATGCTGGCAGTGCAACAGGTCGTTGGGCTTTGATCCTACCTGGTCTCGCAGAGTGAACCGTCCCATCTGAGGGTAGTCCTCAAACTTCTCTACGCACACGGACCCTGCCCCACCAATGACTTGCATCCGCGCAATGATGCTGTCTCCCTTCTTGGCGTGGGTGGGTGCGCTCTTGCTCTTGCGGTTGGTTCCCTTTTGCAGCTTGTGCAGAAGACCCGCAAACGTCACCTCTTCGATCGCCGAGTGCACGTGCAGCACGCAGTTGAAGCCCGACGTCAGGATGTTCTTCAGCTCCAGGATGCGGATCTGGGCCTCGAATTCGGAAACGCAGTGCACCAGTCTCTTCGGCGAGCACAGCACAAACCCAGGCAGGATGTCTTCCTCCTCGATGCCCTTCAGTCGCATCCTCACCTGGTCGCCGCACTGCAGGACTGGCACCTCGTCTTCTTGCTCGCCGTAGAGGGCCGCCGCTTCCACCGACTGCTTTCGGGGCATCATCACCAGGCTCATGCCCTTCTTCACCACACCGGCCTCGACCTTGCCGTCCACCATGGTGCCCATGTCGCGATACTTGGCGTTGACCGGCATCATGAAAGGAGCGTTGATCTTGCGCTCCAGGGCCTTCATGTCATCGAGGTATTCCAGCAGCGATGGGCCCTTCCACCACGGTGCCACGCCCTCGGGGAGTCGGTCCTTGATGTTCATCGACTGTTGGGCCGCAACGGGCATGAAGTAGACGTCCGTCTTCAGGTTGTACCCAGTCCCCTTCAAGAACTGTGACAGCTTCGTTGTGCATTCCTGGTAGCGCTCATGCGACCACTCCACGGTAGGATCGTCCATCTTGTTGATGGCCACCACCAGCTTGTTGACGCCCTGGGTCTTGGCAAGCATGGCATGCTCGCGGGTCTGTCCTCCTCGCTCGAACCCAGTCTCGTACTCGCCCTTGCGGGCTGAAATGACCAGGATACCAACATCGGCCTGCGACGCACCTCCAATCATGTTTGGAACATACGTCTTGTGGCCAGGGGCATCCAGAATGCTGTACCGTCGCTTTTCCGTCTCGAAAAAGCCTCTGCCAACCTCGACAGTCTTACCCTTGGACCGCTCCTCCTTGGTCAGATCCATGACCCAGGACAGATACCAAGACTCACGGCCCAGATCCTTTGCCTCCCTCTTGTACTTTTCCATGGTTCTCTCGTCAACCATGCCAGTAGACCAGAGAATAGAACCACCCAGAGTCGATTTGCCAGCATCGACGTGGCCGATAAAGATGATGTTGACGTGCTCCTTGCCGTAGATTTCCTTAAGGGTATCTTCGTCGACATCCGCAGCCTGCTCTTTGGTAACTGCGTCAACATCGCGCTGGACCTTCTTTTCGCCGGGCCCAGATGGGCTCGAGCGGCCGGAGGAGGGGGTTGGCGATGTCTTGCCCGACGACTTGGCGCTTGCTGTGGCGGATTTGCCGGCTTTCTCGCCAGTCTTCTCAATTGCCTTGACTGCTGTGGCCTTCTGCCCAGCCTCAGGCTTGTCAGATGGCTCCGTCTTGGCCTCTGCCTTGGCCTCTTCCTTGTCTTTGGCCGGCGAGGAGGTGCCTCCGATCGAGAGCACCTTTGCCTTGGGCTTGGGCGCAGAGCTATCCCCGCCAATGCTGAGCACCTTTGTGCCACCCTCCTTCGTCAACACAGGCTTCGGGGCAGGGGCGGATGCGGCGGCGTTATCGGCGGCCGGTTGCTTGGGAGCTGCGCCCGAGCCTTGGGCAGCCGTAGGTTGCTGAGGCTGCGGCACTTGCTGGCCCTGCTGACCATATTGAGGATATCCTGCGCCTACCATGGTTAGCCTTTTTTGTGAGGATCTGGATGGGCAGACGCAAACACACCATAGCCCTGGTTGTATCCTTGGCTGAAGCCACCACCGTACCCCTGGTTATACTGGTTGAAGCCCTGCTGCTGCCCTTGCGGCGGCTGCTGCTGTTGCTGGCCGTACTGAGGATAGTAGCCTTGCTGGTAGTATTGCTGCTGATACTGAGGCGCCAATCCTCCAGCATAGGCCTGGCCTGGCTGGAACGACTGGGCGCCGGGTTGGAAGGATGCGACAGCTGGGCGGAAGCTCCCTTGCGCCTGGGCAGGGTTCAGGGGGTTCACGTTGAGTTGCTGCTGCGCCTGTCGAGAGAGGTTTTCATCCTGAGCAGCAGGGTCGTCCTCCCAAGAGTTGAGGTTGGACATGCTGTCGGTTGGGATGTCGAAACGGAGAGTCGTCGATTTCGAGGATCTGTGGACGTGGCGTCGGCCGGATTGTGCCCCTCGTGGTGACACTGCAGCAGCCTGATTTTGTGTGCGCGAGTCGGCGAAAGAATGTGCCTCGGGAGGCTAGTCGGCACAGCAATACTTGGGCAGCAAAACGAAGTGTCTGATGTCCAAGCCTGACTGGTTTCTGCCTCGATTGTCGCTGCGGTGGAGGTTGTGAAAATTCGAGCCCCACCACCATGACGCTGGGAGGAGGTGCTCCCTGGAGGGGCTGGTACAGTGTCATCCAGAGTCATCCCGCACCGTAAGGTTAGGCAGCGGCTAGCCTCAGGTTCCAACTCTCGAAGATCAACTCTCAAAGATGAGTCAAGACGCGGGATGTTGTAAATCACCTTGCCTTAAAACCCGTACAGACTATCAAGGAAATATACACGGGACTCACGAGACACCGCACCAGTAGCTGACTGGGAGAGTTCTCTCTTGCAATGCGAGGTATTAAACCATAATGAATTGCCATATTTAAAACATTCACCAAAGCACCTGCCCAGACAGGATATTTCAAGCTCGCACTGTACGGGCTCCCAGCTCTGATCCCCCAAACGCATGGGTCAGTTCATGCAGCTGCCCAAGGCACGCTTCGTGCAGTGAATGGAGACAACGCGTTTGACATTATGTGACCGCCTCCAAGTCCTGGCCTGCTCTTCCGACCGAGACTCTCGCTCCCAAGGCATCCCTACCCTTAGCCATGGACGAGTTTCTGGCCACGGTTGGTGTGCAGGCCATGCGATTCGCGATCCGGTCTTCCATCGCCTTAACCTCTTCCTATGCGCTTGACCAGTGTGCGCGGCTCTTGAAGAAGTCTGTTGATGACAAGAACCTGTATCTCGAGCTCAGAACCCTCCAGAAGCTCCTCGACAGCAAAATTAAGGTACGTCCCGAGATCCTCGCCCTCACCGCTGGGGAACCACGAGGCTGACCCACTTACACCAGGTCATATCGCCAGCGATCGACCTTGTCGAGTTCAAGTCAGTAAACCACCCCTTCTCGGCGCCCCAAACCTTTTCTGACATGCCTTTCAGGTCCGGCCGTGGAAACGTGTTTCTCGAGTCTGCAGTGCCTATGACCAAATCGCTCCATCGGCAAGTCATCTCTTTGGGTCGCAGAATCGAAGCGGTCGCTGCATACGAAGAGGGAACTCCCGAGGCGGATGCTCAAACACCCAAAAAACGCAGAACGCACCACGAACTTCTGCAACAGGTGATAGCCGACATCAAGCGCCTGCTGGATCGGATCGACCGCGAGATACCTCTGCTGCAGCTTGCAATCACAGCATCCGGAGAATCCCTATCGACATCGTTACCCGCGAGTATCTCACCATCCAGGCTCCTGCAGGCAAGCACTCTGCTCATAGTTGGCGATACCCAATATGCCCAAGATCCGACACGGTCTGTTCAAATCGGCCCAGCGTTCCATCTGTCCCTTTATATGCTGTTCTTGGGCCACGCGGCGCACGAATCCTGCACCCCTAGCCCAGAGCATGACCAGAAACCAGTGTACGGTTTGGGTGAGAACGAAAGAAAGCCTCTTTGGCAGGAGGTCGTCCACAAGGCGCGAGTACGCCTCTGCCGATCGGCCCAGAAGCAACAGTCCAACGGTACCAGAAAGGATGAGATTGCTCGCGGTTCCTCGGGGTCCAATGTCGTGGAAAGTCTCCACTACGCGTACCACTTGGAGATCATCGAAGACTTGGACGACGGGAGAGTGCATGATGATGCCAATGTCGCAGCGCCATACGAGGGCATCTCAATGGCCGGCATTCGAGAGTCCATTCCCGTTCATCAGCTATCCAAGATCTTCTGCACCGATACTGGGAGGATATTGAACGTAGGAAATGCTGCGGATGGGGAGCACAGCCCAGTCCTGCTTCTCAAGCGAGATGTGAATGCGCCTCGGTTATCCGAGGCAAACGGTGACCTGCACCAATCTGTGTTGGATGACATTGGGGAGGAGAGCGATGATGATCTTCAAGGCCAGGGAGATGATCAAGCAGAAATTGACCGACAGCTGAAAGAGGACAACTCTTGCGCAAAATCCGTATCTCTGGAGGAACAGCCAAGCCGCACGTGCAGCTCATCAAGGCTACCAAAGCATCTCGATCCCGAGTGGATAGCATTGGAGGTATACGAGGGCGACGACGAGGAAGCCGACATCAGCGAGACGGAATTTGGATCGGAGAGCGAGAGTGAGGATCTGGACAGCCAAGATCGGGAGCCAAAAGCAAAACCAGCCGGTGGTCGGGCTTCGCTTGACTCCAAGCTGGCTGTTCAGATTAGAAACCTCTCGCTTCAGCCAAGCCTGGGTTCCGGCGGATCTCAAGCGCGCAGACGTTCGTCGACAGAGACGCTAGATGTGGATGAAGCGGATGCCCTGAACTTTGTGGCGCGGTCGCCATTCGGGGCCATCACTTCCTCGTTATCCCTAATAGAGATGTTGATCCGCCTGGCTGGCCTCCAGGAGGTTCAACAGAAATCACACCTATCAACCCCAGACCACGTCTTGGCGTTCTTCCTGGAGGAGACATCGACCACGGGCCTCTCGCCGGGCCAGTCGCGGCAGAGGGTGCGGAGCGAGGCGGAACGGCGCGTCGGATTTGATCCTTATACAGATAGTCTCACAGAGTAGAAGAAAACAGCGAGCATCTTCTTCAGTCTCAGTCCCGACCCGCGCGACCTGTCCCATAGACATAGGCGATGTAGCAAACATGAGGAAGCTGTTCAAGCGGGATATTAGGAAGAATACGACCGTATATGCAGACTAGTGCCACTGACCAAAGGCCTGCATGGTTAAAATTGTCTCAACTACCCAAAGTAGCTTAACTCCCTAGCAGACTGTTGTTAACGTCTATCGAGTCGCAATAAGTTCCCGGCGTTTCTACGTGCCCTTGTCCAAGATAGCCTCGCTCAGGCATGGATAACCACCACTCCGCCGCTCAAAGTGCCCCAACTCACATGGTGACAACCATCCTGATCGACAACCTCGGCGCCGCTCTGTCCTCGTACACGTTCATCGACTTCTGCGCGGGCCACGGGCCCACGCCTTACATCGAGCGCGTCGTCAGCACGCACCTGCGCTACAAGGCAGCCAGTCGACTCTGTCCTCACTGATTTGCACCCCAACATCGTAGCGTGGGATCGCTTCGTCTTCAAGGGTACGGGCCCCTAAGAGGTCGAGTCACTGTTGCGAGCTGTGGCGCAGACACGACCAGGTAAGCAGATGCATGTCTGGCCGTGGGGTATCTCAATTGGGTCATCTGCGGGCCCAGCAAGAATTCATGACCTTTGGACACCCGCCGTATCAGTCCCGTCTGCCTTTGGCGTTTGGTTTCGCCAATCCACGGCTGGTTATCGAAACCACCAATTGACTGAGCCATTCAGCTGCCCGTCTGTCTCCGTGCTCTTGACCGAGTGCCACCATCCGTCAGGGATGAACAAGGCATCCCCGGGGCTCAGCTCCACCTGGTGCAGTTCATCCGGCAATGCCTCAGTGCCCCAAATGGCGTCGTGCAAAACTTCCCTCTCTTCGCCTTGCATCATCTCGGTCGTTCGGATGCGGCTGTTGCCCTGCTTGCGGAGCTTGACCTGTACCTCGAAGAAGAGCCGATCGCCTAGGAGCGGTGGCAGTAGCCTCATAACCTTGCGGCTGCATAGTTGACAGAATAGGTTTAGATTCGGATCCCTATGCAGTGGCGTGTATGTCGGCTCCGTGCCAAGCCAAATGGAGGAGCTGTATATGTCGCCTTTTCCGGCGCGCTGGACAAGTTCCGGGGTGGGCAGGTCGTCTTGTAGAGGCTGTGGTAAATCCAAAAGCGAGGACTGTGCTATGTACAACTCCAGCGTGTTTGAAATTTCCGGGTCTTGCGTTTTGTTGAATTCGAGCGCCTTGATTAGAAGCCTCAAAGGCCCATAGAGCTGGAAGAAACGGCCTTGTCCCGCTTCAGTCAATGCAGACTGTAAGATTCCGGCCATGATCTGATCCGCCATGACTGAGCTCGCCATGAGCCAATCACGGAAGCTAGCCACAGCATCCTGCTTTTCCGATGAAGACTGAACCAACTCATAGGGGAATGGCCAGTCTTCGAAGCCGGCGAAGTACGCTGACAGAGAACGCTGCGAAGCTGGCTCTTTTCCGAACCACTTTTTCAGGCCGGGAAGCTGTGCAGCCGGGGATCCTGCGTCATGGCGGAAGATCAGTGGCTTCTTTGGAGCCAAAGCCCTCTGCCGAAACGCTTGGATATCTGGATAACCGTGGGCTGATGGGGCGGCAGACTGGACAGGCGCCAACGTGACGAGCCCGCGACAGGGGGGGTTATGAGAATGGCGCTTCCATATTGTGCTGCATCGAACTGCCCTCTTCATTGCCTTGCGTGTCAAACAGCAAAAGAGAATAATCGGGATTCAAATGTGAAAAGAATAGGGGTCGTCGTGGGACACTGCATTCTTCCGTTGTTATGTATGCTGAGCCGGAGATCGGCAAAACCAAGGCGCCGGGCAGCGGTCGTCGTCCATCGCACAGCTTTCTTAGTCACAATTCCGTCTTATCGAGCCCACCACCACCCTTTCACCCGCCTGCCACCTGAATCGCCGCGGCACGAGCTCTGGTCTGGTCCGTCGGTCGACGAAGCAGTATTACCCTGTCCCGAGACGGCGAAATCTGCCGTCTGCCGGCCATCCTGCCAACGCTCGTTGGGCCTGCGCGACACCGACGACCCTCGAGCGAAAACACCGCCGCTCGCGATCCCTCCCTGCCCCGCGCGCCGCTTCATCCACGATACGCGCCAAAGCACCCCATCTCCATCCTGAGGAGGTGAGACTCCGAGCCCGTCGATACCAGGGCGACGAAGACGCATCCGCATCGCCCCTTTAGGTCGCGACCGCGCGCCTAGCCATCGACCCCTCACCGGCACCATGTCCACGTCCTCGGGTGTGCCCGAGTCCTGGATCTCGAGCTTCTGCGCCTTGTTGGGGCACGAGTACTTTGCCGAGGTGTCGGAGGAGTTCATCGAGGATGACTTCAACCTGACTGGCCTGCAGACGCAGGTGGCCATGTACAAAGAGGCGCTTGAGGTATGCCAGAAATGCCCTGTGCCGGCCGGTGGTCTCGCATTGCTAATGTCACCGACTAGATGATTCTGGACGTCGAACCTGAGGATGACGACGACGAGGAAGAGGAGGAAGAGGAAGAGGAAGAGAACGAATCCGGCCTGGGAGATGGTCAAGAGCGGGTGGCTGCGCGTGCTGGCGAGCGACGGCATCATAGTAGGATGGCCAGCGACCTATCCGTCATCGAGTCATCAGCCGAGATGCTCTATGGCCTCATCCATCAGCGATTCATATGCTCTCGCGCCGGCATTCAACAGATGAGCGAGAAATACGAGCTCGGCCACTTCGGCTGTTGTCCCCGGACTAACTGCGAGCAGGCGAGGACGCTGCCGGTGGGCCTCTCCGATATACCAGGCGAGGACACTGTGAAGCTCTTCTGCCCAGCCTGCCTGGATGTCTACGTCCCTCCCAACAGCCGTTTCCAGACGGTCGACGGTGCATTCTTCGGCCGCACGTTCGGTGCTCTCTTCCTCCTCACCTTCCCTGAATACGACCTCACCAAGCGCGGCGCCGACGTCCTCTCCAATGCGACCTCGCGGATAACCGCCGACCAGAACCTCCTCAACGGCATCTACTCCAAGAATATTGCACCCAGCCTCGGCCCAGGCCACATATACGAACCGAGGATCTATGGTTTCCGGGTATCGGAGCGAGCCCGCTCTGGGCCTCGGATGCAGTGGCTGCGTGACAGGCCGCAGGATATCAACGAGCTGGACGAGGCTAAGAACTACTCGGAGCAATTTGGCGAATCCGAAGACGATGACGAGAATGCCAACGCGAATGGCCGCGTCATGGCCCGGCGACGGCCACCTGGGAACGCTCGCCTGCGCCAACGGCAAACCCAAAACGGCAGTCCCATGCAAATGTCCACCAACGGTGCTGAGTCCGAACTGTAGCGCAGCGGGGCTAATGGCCAGGACGAACCGCGCGGGCAGAAGAGACCGCCACCAAAGGAACGGCTCTGTTGTGAGCTTGCCTCGGGGGAGGAGGTGAGCAGCAAAAGTCCGCGCCAAGGCAGCTGAGACGCACCCCCTAGCGGCGGCACAAGGTTGTTTCCAAAGACTAATGCATAGACGGCGTTGGAAGTGTGCTGTCAGGTTGTGCAGCACATGGATCGGAGTGCTATTTCTCCCTCTCCGGGGCGTGGTCGTGTGTCTTGTTAGACGTTTGACCGGAAATTTGCGGGGAAGGAAGGCGCCCCGTTGTGCGAGAGGAACGGATGTCTCGTTGAATAGTACGGCTAAGGGGTGCTCAGGGCCGGTCATAGCATAGAGCGCGTCGCGGGGATGATGGCTGGGAATATAATGATATCCACAGCATGTGTGTACTGGCTGGGATTGCGTGTTTGCTGGCCCCACGCTACGTGCGTGGTGTTTACAGTGAGGCTGCGTCAGAACGAGGGAACATTGTCGGGTAACCGTGGCACCAAAGTCCCATCTTCAATCAAGCACTCGTGTTCAGAGTCATTGCCCTATCCCTTGTACTCCAACACTACTCTTTCACGTTCCATACAAATCCTACGCCTATCTCAACGGCGACCCCTTGCCCGGTGTCCAACTCGAGCCACCGAATCCAGTCGCCCCTTGCGACGGCGCCGCCAATCCAATGGCCTTCCTTACTGGCGTCGACGGCCCCGGCGTCGCGCCATCCGCCGGCAATGGCGGCGTGTCCATCCTCTGGACATCCAGGTCATCCTTCCTAGGCGGCTTGAAGTTGACGTCCCTGCCAGCGCGGTAAATGTCCTGCAGCATCGTCTCCAGAATGCCCGCGTCCTGGAACTCAAGGTACTTCCTATACAGCTTGAGGGCGGTGCGAGAGTCTTCGATGGAGTCGTGGGTCTCCATCTGGATGTCCTCCTTGAGCAGGTACCATGCCAGGAAGGCGAGGGAGAGCTTGCGAAGGCGGGACTTGAGGAAGAAGAGGTCGATGGTGTCGATAACCTGCCCTTTTGGGACGTGGATGTTGATGACTCGGAAATCCTGCTTCAATCCATGGCCCAGGAACTTGCAGCCCAGGTTCAGCAGGATCCAGAGCTTCTTGTATGCCAACTTGAGTGGCAGCAGGCTGTGTTTCGAGATTCGCGGATCGAGGTCATCTTGCCTGATGCCAGAGTACGATGTCAAGTAGTCGACAATAGGTTCCCTGATGGCAATGTAGTCGTCGATGAACGGCGATCCTTCATTCTCGCCCTGTCCGCGCACGACGGATGCCCGGGCGAGTGCATAAACAATCGGACGAATCGTCTCTCGCTCGCCGTCCGAGTTCATCTCGATTTCCGGCTGCCGCACTGCAACGAATTCCGTGTCTAGCGCAATGATGGACTCTTGTCCGGGGCGTTCCGTTGCGGGGTCCAAAATCTGATAACTCTTACTATCAGAGTTTGAGTTGGGGCTGGATCATCAAGTCAGCTTCACTCAATTAGCCGTAAATCCTTGAATGCTTACTTTAAGTCTTGGTATAGAATGGACGTGTCCAGATGGTTCTTCCATTCATTGTCGATCTTGTTGTTCGCGTGCTTGACTTGGAAGGCTACGACCGACGGCACCTTCCAAGTCGTATTGAACGTGAGTGCCTCTTCGGTGCTGACGGAGCGGACCAAGAAATCGTTGAATAAATGCCACTGGCTCTGCCCCGGTGCTTCGGGCTGCGCATGTGCAACTTTGGGATTCATCAGCGCCGGAATTCAGTACAAATCGGGGGTGGAACAGCATACCATTGACCATAGCCACAAGATGAGGCTTCTGTGTGTGGCCGTTCTCGATGTTGATGGCCATGCCAATAAGCGAGTATACTGTGATGTTGTGCATCCCTCGCTGCAGGTGAAGTTTCAGGTCCTCTCCCTCGTAGCAATAGAATTGACCTTGGTCAACGATGATGCCGATCTCTTCAGGGAGCCAGCCTGGGGTTGACCACAGCATTCGATGGTCCTGACCCGTAATCGCTGTGTTGAGCATCAAGACGGCTGGAATATTGTGGATGGTTTTCCTCGTGGCTATGGTTTGATACCGTTGGCATCGGCTACACCAGCCTTTCGATGTCGTCTCTCTCTCAACGCTGCTCTTAAGAACTTGAGAAAAGGTGACACGCGGCGACTTGCTATTGCGGCCAGGCGCCTTCTGTGAAGAAACATCAGCGATGCACCCTCGAATGATCTCTCCATGTACTTACCAGTGAAGGATAGAGCAAGTCATTGACAAAAGTCGATCCGGGTCTGGTGTACTCGCTCCTACAGTTCATGCATCGAATAGAGCTTGTAGCCGAGGTTGCCAGTATCTGCAAACGGTTAGCATTGTTCGCCGGTCGTCCTGTATGTCAATCGGGAAGCATACCTGTTCCATGGCAGTGGAAGCGGGGGAAATGCTTCTAAAATCCTGTACAATTTTGTCTAAGAAGAATCGTGTGAGTCCCTGCAACATTACATTCAAGGATGACCCATGCGAGTCTTCCTCAAGAAGTCCGAGAGGGGCAGCTGCGAAGATTAGTTAGCATCGCCACCTTCAGCATTAACTCGCAAAGACGTCTCATACCTTGAGGATGACTACTTAGAGTCCTCAGCAAATTCGTTGCTTGGCATATAGATCCATCGGCTTTCTGCAGCATGTCGAACAAGAAGCCGAGCTCGCAAAGCAGGCATATTTCACCAACACAAGCTGTCGCTGCGTGCTGGAGAGCCAGGTTCCGAACCATGGGCGTGAAGTTCATTATCTGAAGAAGCGAGTTGGCGTATGAGTTTGCGATGTGGATCTCCAAGCCAGAGTAGCGAGTCTTGTTATAAAAGCTGTGTCTGGTTAGCAACCTGCCGCAGAGAGACATGCCAGGGATCCGACGTACCCGAAATCAAAGTCATCCACGCCAAACTTGCTGTATTTTATTTCAACACTTCGGTACATCACCGGTACCTCTGATTTCTTGCTTTCGACTTCTGTTTCGGCCATAGGGCTTGAGAGCTCGTCCACCCTATCGTCCGAGCTATTAGCGTCATGTTTGGCCGACTCTCGAGCTTTCTCGCTCAAGAATTTGGGTGCTTTGAGTCCAGCGTTAGCTGACTTGTTCACGTTGCGAGTATCCTCGGCTTGGTTCCTCCGCAGGCCGCGAGTATTTCGCCCATACAATCCAAAGTCGGTCGGCTTCAGGCCGTTGATGAACTGAGCATCGAGCCTGCTCGGGGGAGCGCCAACATCGGCGACCATGTCAGGCCAAGCCGATGCCAACACCTCTCGATAGTATGGTAAGCCAATAGAGTTGAGAGGCCTACGGGGTGTTAGAGTCGTTCGAGTGAAGGCATGGGGGGGTGTCAAATATCTTGAACTTACGTATCTTGAGTCCACTCAATGGGTGGTAGCGGCTCCTCTGGGGTTGCAAACTCTATGGGAGTTGGGAGATCCACGAAGTGAAGTTTCGAATGCGACCCCCACAGGTGGATGTAGCACTCCGGGTCAGTGAGTGCCATGGCCTCACCGGAAGGTGCTATCTCAAACATGCTGAGGTAGGTAAGCACATTCGCCTGCCGGACATTGCTAGTGTTGGGGTTCATAAGGTCCACCACGTGCATTTGCCCAGTCTGCGAGACCACAATACTAGTTGTGAGCATCCGTGGGTGCATGCGGACGTACGCGGCTCCAGCGGGAAACGGGATCGGGGGCATCGAAGACATCTGCTTGATGTCGAAGACGTTGAGAAACGGATCCAGCATGTAGTTCTGCCCTTGCCGTAGAGAGTATCCGCACGTAACGATGAAATCGTGCTGGGCGTCCATGTCGTTGATCAACGCCGAGTGAGCATTCCAAGTTTTGACCACAGCAAAACTGACGGGGTCCAGAAGGTTGACCGATCCGCTCTTTGTGGCGGCACAGATGTAACGTCCCCGTTTCATGATGGAATACTGATGCTCCGTGGGCACCTGGGACATTCCGTCAGCTCGCCATTCCGAGGCGCCATAGAAGGAGGACTGACCTGCTTCACGACCTCGCCCTTATTGAGGTCGATGACGAGCATCATGTCCTGAAGCCCAGCGACGATGACCTCTGCAGTTCCTTTGGAGGTAAAGCTCATACATCGTAAGTCTTTCATTTCGTCATGCCTGGTTCCCTGTTAGTTCATCCAAGCTTCCGCTCCGCGCAGCAGGAACCTACCTAATATGCCACAACGGCAGGCCTCTCCTCAATGCCATGTGAACATCTCTGGAGCCCAGAACCACCACCCCTTTATCGTTGACCAATATTTGTCGCACTGGTCCGTCTGGGGTCAAATGTGCCTTGAACGAAGTGTACCTCTGGAGCTCGGAGCCCATGAAGGATGTAACGCGGCCCTGGTCCCCCTTGTCAGTTTGCCGAATAGAATATCCGAGGCTTTTGTACGCGACGTACATAGTCATTTCCCGTCCAGAGCAGCTCTTGGGAGGTATCGAACGTCATGGTAGTTACCGGTGTTGGCATCGCGTGAACGCCCGGGGGCGGGAACGGAATTCGGGAGACCTGGAAGACAGAGCATGGTGTCAGCGAGCCTCGTCAACAGCCCGGGATATAGATCCCGCAGTCCAGACGCGGAAATGCCACAGGGTCGGTCCAGGCGCCGACAATCGCAGCGCGCGGTCGCGCGACGCCGCGCTCGTTCAACCCACCTCATCCCAGTCTCCGTCCATTGTAGCTGGCTGGACATTCTCCAGGGGACCATAGCTTGAGGAATAACTATGCGCTGACGAAGGCCTAGCGGAGGCTCCGCGGCTCTTGTTGAGTCAATGCGACCGTCGATGTTGGGACGAAAGTCGGGAGGGTTGTCGGATCGTGTAGAGGATTGCGATTCAGGTGTTGGAGGCGCGTAGGGAGCTGCGACATCAACTGTTGGCGGGGCTAGAACAAGCTCGGGCCTAGCCGATGTAAATCCGTAGAGCTACCCGGTACCTCGTCGGCTCCTGTCGCCTAACAAACCTCGTTCACCTTTATCGCAGCATGGCTCTATATCGTTCCTCAAATCATCTTTGGCTAAAGCATGCGTGTTGATATGAAAATCATTCGAGTATTCCAAGAAACCCTTAGCTGTGTCATTAGTGGGAACCCTGAAGCACCTCTGCATCCTCTTCGTACTTGGAGAGGAACAGATTAGGGGTGGGGCAATCCCTTTGAGTGCGGTAAAGGAGCAAGCAGGTCACGGGACCCACTCTGCCCCACGTACCCAGAGGTACACGTCCCGTAACGCGTAGTGTCAACAAAAGCCTCCACAGCCAAATCCACATACAATCGTTTCGTGCAATTCCCAATA